>JANHAO010011568.1:0-16886 GCA_026873985.1 Saraca asoca | reverse complement strand
AAAAAAGACTTATAGTCCTATCCTAACACATCAACTTTATTTATCCTTTTTTATTTTCAAAATCTAATTTAGATTATTTTCAACATTATATTTAAAATTAATTTTTGCACTGCTGTACCGAATAGTTATGTTTCAAAATCGCAATTGGATCAAAAGTATTACATGCAATAACTTGTTTTAATGGTAATATTTGTTTCATAAAAGATTCTTCAAAATTATCAATTTTCAAATATTGTTATCAAACAATAAATAAATTCATTTATAATAATAGGTTTTGTTTAAAATTAATTTACTCAAAATCAATTCTCTTCTTACTTTTCATAATCAATTTTTCTCCCATAAATAATAACTTTTCAATAGTCTTTATGACTTTTTGAGATTTAATCTCCATTTCCACAATATTAATATCCAATCTAATAATTAGTTAATACAAAAAAAAAAAAAGAAGTATACTTGACACCAAAGCCATGGTTGGATGTGTGGAAAATTGTTAAAAAATTAAAAATTAATTAGAAGAAGTTTTTTTAAAAAATTTATGTGTGGAGGCAATACTAATTACGAATAGTGTCTTTTTATTCTTTTTCTAAATCTAAATAAATAAATTTTTTTTTTCTCTTGCCCTACCAAGGGACAAAAGAAAGGGAACCAGGACCCATTGCGCTGTGTCGTGTTGGGACAGTGAGGCAGTGCGGAATTCGTGGCTTGACATGAAAATCAACGGGCATCAGCGCCTCTTTCCGTTGAACAGGATTAGAAATATTTTACTTTATTTCTTGTTCTACTTTAATACTGGACTCCTAGTGTTTTATATTTTGACAAATAATTTTATGGAACTCAAAATTAAAAAGTAAAATTTCTTATTTGTAAAAAGAAAAAATAGTTCAACTCCTGTTTGGTGCACGAAAAAATATATATTATATAATTTTTAAATATATTATTTTATATTAAATTTAATATAATAATACCGTTGTTTAGGTCATTTTATTTTATTTTAAAATTGTAGAAATGATTTTAAAATATTATTGTTACAAACAAATAGATATCACCTAATTTTAAATTAAATAAAATTGGGTGTAATGTTATTGAAAAATATAAAAATTGATTTTAAAACTATATTCATGGTAAAAAAATATAGATAATTACAATAATAATAAATTATTTAAAATAATATAGACAATATAATTACAAGTAGATTTAAATTTTTACGTGGAAAATTTTTCAATTATTTGAATTTTTTACTAATTTTGTGAAATCAGTAATTGATGAATATTTAAGATATTGAACAATTATAATTAATAAATTTAAAATAAAATCCAAAGACAATATTAATGTTTTTTAAATACAGCTTGAAATTTTAAAAGTTTCTTTTACTCAAATCGAACCCAAGTGATTTTATTTTGTTTAAAAATAAATATTAGTCTATTCTTATCGTGTTGGCTCTTGAGTATCAGACCATTTCCATTGACATTCAAGTGAAGTTGGCATAGAAAAATAATGAATACTTAAGCAGTAGGGAGTGAGATCTTATGATCAAAGTTGTCCCTCCCAAGTAAATATGATTATTATTAGACTTTTTAATTAATAGAAAACAAGGGACAACAAACAACCAATACGAAAATTTGGTAGTGATTATTCTCATACAATCCTTATTAATGTTAAAATGTGAATATTAGAATCATAGGTGTAGAGTTTATAATGAAATTTATTTTTTTTTAAAATATAAAAATAGTAAGATGGAAAAGATAAATTAAGAGTCTGTTTGACGTAAGTAATTAAAAAATTAGTTAATAGCTGATAAACTAGTTGTTAGCTATTTTATTATCTGTTAACTATTAATTGTTAGCTCAAAGTTGATAAATTAACTAATTATATTTAAAATATTTGATAAAATTAGCTCATAAATATAAAATGACATAAAAGATATGTTGATATCATTAGATATAAAAAATATATTATTTTTATTTTACAATTGAGACTAAATTGATATAATCAAAATATTCAAAATAAAAATATAATTATTTAAAATTTAATTAATTATATTTAATTATATCACATATTTATTATTTATTTATTAATTTACTTATTTTTTTATTTATGTTAAATTAATGAACGTAAATCAAATATATAATGATATATAAATTTTTTATCCTTTTTTAATTTTGTAAAAAAAGAATAAATATTAAAAATAGTATAATATTATAAAAATATTATTAAAAATAACTGAAAATTTTATTTTAATAAATTATAAGTTACTTAGAGTAATTTTTTAAAAGAATTTTTTTTTAAAAAAAATTAATATATCAAATACTTTTAAAATAAGAAAAAAATTATTTACCAATATAAAAAAGCTGAATAGCTGCGCCAAACACATATTAAGTAAAGCATTGTGGGGGGTTCCTCTGATACTTCTTTTCCAATGAACTGGACCCACAAGTAATTTGAAAATAAAATTTTAATTATTCGACTTTCTTAATTCCTGCGGTTGGATATTGGAACATACGTGTAGCCCACGATTAGTAGTATTATAAATAACTATCTACAACATAGAACCTACGGTTTCTTTCTGAATCAGAATTTATATTATCTTACTAAACTGTCACACTCATATTAAAAATTATTATGCATTCTCATCTTTAATCTATTTTGCAATGATAGAAGATTTTAGTTTGAAAAATTATCTATTAAATATTAAAATTGAAATTAATTATTTTAAAAAATTATCTATTGAAAATTGAATTATCTACTACTGAACTTCAATCTATTAAAATTTAATTTAGATTATTTATATATATGAACTCTATAATTTCCTTTTTTATTTTCAAAGATTTTTTATGCGATTAAATATATGATAATTTTTTTAGCAAAATAAATTTATGTTAGTAATACATAAAAGATACAATATATGATAATTGCAAAATAACAAACAAAATTATTTATCTAAAAATTATGTATGTTAGTTTTTAGTTGCACATAACTAATTATTTTATGGTTAACTAATATAATTTCATTCCAAAATTATATATAGTTGCAAGTACGTAATTGTGTGTGTGTGTGCATATATATATATCAAGTGAGATCATTATTTGAGATCATTATTTTTATATAAGGGTATATTTAGTTCATGAAATATTTTATTTTCAAGAATATTTTATTTTTGAGAATCTTTTATGTCTTAAGAATATTTCTTTCCTATCTTTACAGGTGAGAATAAAATTTTTAACTTTTCTTTATAAATTTTATTTCTGAGTATTTTTTATGTGTGGGAATGATTTTTTATCTCTTGTACCAAATATGAAAAACTTTTATTCTTACCTCGCTTTCTCATAAATAAAAAAATATAACTGATACCAAACACAACCTAAGAGTGAAAAAAGTGAATTTTGGCTATCAAGTTTTTGTATTGATGATTTTGATTAAAATATAAAATTATGTGACTTTTAATTATATCTTAATCTTAACTATTAACACAAGATCTGATGGTCACGATCTACGATCTACTCCGCTAATCTCGTATGTAAAAGCATTCCTCTCGCCTGATATGTCCTTGTATGGGGGACATATAAAGTGAAATTGACATCATTTTTTTTTAAACAAGAAATGATTTATCTTAGATAGAATTATCTATAACTTATTTCCAATCTATCATATAAAGAATTATCTACAATTCATTTTCAATTTGAATCTGTTAAGGTTATTTTGAATCTGAGTTATTTATATATATATATATATATATATATCTCTTACCCTTGCATTTGTTAACATCATGTAGTTGAACTAATTTTAAATTTGAATGATTTAATATTCTCTTTTGAATATTAGTTATATTACTTTTTTTTATGTAAAAATAATGATACAAGTGATAATTTTTACTCTAATTTCATCCTATATACATGTATTTGTGAAAGATGGTAGTTAGAATATTCGATTCACTCAATAACATCACTCTATCAAAAAATGCATGGAATCTAAATATTAGGATTATGCGATTGTAGACTCTATTATTCAGCACATCTCAATATATTAATTTTATAAAGATGATTTTAGTTGGTTTAAATATAAGTTTTATTATTTTTATATATTTATTTTACTATTAACATTGATTACTCTAGTGTGGTTTAACGTACTTATTTATTGATTGATATATGTTTTGGGGTGGAATAATCTAGACATAAATAAAAAATAATTTACTAAGAAATTAAAAAATGTGATCAATGAAGGAAGATGTTATGTCATAAAAGAACATGAATGTTTGTTAAAATAGTGGTGCCAATAGGGTTACAAAACATAAATACAAGATTGACTTCAACTATTACACATACGTTCCTGAAATTGGTGAAGTTGCTATACTGAAACATAGAGATAAGTTTGTACCCTTAACGACTTTTTTTTTCTTGATCCGTGAACAATAATTATTTAATTGATGTGATTTTTTTTTTCTTATCATTATATATTGCTTCTAAAATTAGATGATTAAATATTATGCATGTTGTATTTTTTTTTTCTTACAGATGTGCTTAGAAATATATCACTGAGGTAGATGATCAGGTGGAAAGTATCAAGAAAAAGAATTATTATTCAAATAAGAGATTAGAATATGTTTTTAATTATTTAAAATTTTTTATTTGTCATATTAGATTTGTGTATAGGATAAACAGCTATTGTTAAATGATATCTGTTTCTTCGAATCTTTTGTAGAAAGAAAAAATTGAATTGCATACTATTTGGGCAATTTGTTATAGATGTGGAAGCTTATGGGGCAGAAACCAAAGGCTATGAGTTAACGCACATTTTTACAATTATTTTTTTATGATTATTATGCATCTATAATATTATATATATATATATATATCAATTAAATCAATAATAATTGATTCACGTTTCAAAGTAATGTAGTGAGTTTTATTTATTAGAATAATTTGAAAATTCAATATACCTTAAAATGCTAATTAATATATATTGCCAAATTATTTTATAAAGATTATTTTTTATTATATATATATATATATATATATATATTACCTTTGTAAGACGTAGACATACTGTTGCAAATACTTGGTCCCATTTTAAATCTAAAATTTTAGTTAGATTAAAACATTTTCAATACAAATAGAGGGAATGAAGATTAAATTTTTTAAAATGAACTATCTTTTTTTTATAATTGAAATCAATTTTGTAATTGCACAAAATATGATTGCGAGTTATTGAATTTGATTGTTTAGGAAAAAAAAAAGATTAGTTTAGATTCAAAATTTTTAATACGAGTAGTTAAAGAAAGAATTTAAATATTAGTTTAGATTCAAAATTTTGTGATGGATTTCGTGGCTGTTTAGGGCATAAAAAAACTAGCTTTTAGCTTATTAACTTTAGTCAAACAACTTTCTTTTATATTTTAAACATATTTGATGTACTAATTTTTTGAAAAAAAAAATCTATCTTTTAAGAAATAACTTATTAAAATATGATTTTTTATTATTTTTTTCCTAATTTATCTCCCTCTTTAAGTTAATTGATAGTCTATGCCCTAATTAAAAATATTCATTTTTAATGCTTATTTTTTTTCTAATGTCATACTATGTAATGGCTTTTTTTTAAAGAGTTAAAAAGGATAAAAAAATCACATATCATTGTATATTTGGCATATATTCATTAATTTAACATAAATAAATAAAAATAAGTAAGAAAGTAAGTAAATAAATAAATATATGATATTATAAAATATAATTTAATTAAATTTTAGATAATTTTGTTCTTATATTGAATATTTTGATTGCATTAGTGTACTTTGATCTCAAAATAAATATTATCTAATCATATTAACATGTTCTTTTATGTCATTTTACATTTATAAGTTAGTTTGATAGCTAATTTTAGTAAATACTTTTGATATAATTTAACAGTTAACAACTAACAATTAGTAAAATAACTAACAATTAATTTATCAGTTACTTGCGTCAAACATATTCTTAATAATTTCAAACATTACATTTAAAAAAAAGTAAGTTTAATTAGTATTAAAATTTGAGAAAAAAAATATCACTTATTATATGATTATATAAGAATTACATTTTCACTCCAATATTTGCCTTTGGCACTGGAAGAATTTCTAAAAAAATATGAATATTTTTCATGAAAGAGTAGCATATAAATAGTAAAAAAAATATGACAAATGAATGAAAATGAGGAGTAATGTTTCAATTTTCTTAATTTGGAATCTCAAAGTATTATGTTAATCCCTTTTTAATCTACTATATTTTAATTTTGTAAGTTTCACAGGTGCATTGCATGGACACAAATATAATGAGTGTGTGCTAAAATAATAATTATAAAAAAATGCTAATAATATTAATGGAACAAAGAATAACATAAAGTTTTAATCAGTTGAAGTTTGTCTTAAAACTTTTTATATTTACACCAAATGACTAGATACATAGTTTTACTTATTATTATTATTATTATTATATAATATGGATAGAGGGAGGGTTGGACAGTGTAATTTATGTATCAACACCTGTACTTAATAAAATTCTCACAAGAATCTTTCTACCTGTCCTCTTATTTATTTTTTAAGATTCATACCCGTATACGAATTGATAAAAATTACAGATATCTACTAGGTATGAGTCAAATTATCAGCTTTTTTTTTTTCGAAAAAATATAATCTTATAAAGTTTAGTAAACTTTAATTTTCATTAAAAAATTATGACCGATATAAATAAATATGCATAATTTAAATAAAATGAGATACAGGAATTTAGAAATTTAATGAGGATAAGAATATATATTCAAAATATAGAAACAAGGATTAATAAATTATTTCTAAACTAGGAAGAATACGAAGATATCTTAATCCGCTATCTTAAAATAAGAAATCATTTGTAAAGTTTCTCGTTTCTGGCTTTCTTCAACAGCCAATCAAATTATTACTTCATACGTAAAATCTCAAAACCAATACCCTGAAACTCTTAGTAATGGATTATATTATATTGAAGTTAACTGTAAAAACAAATACATTCGCATAATTGTAATTTCATTCTTCTATTTTCAATCATTACAATTAAGCCCCTATTTTTTTAAAAGTTATTTTAGTTTGAGAATACAATTTAAAATTGCATTAAAATATGAAAAATTCAACTGTCACATCTCAGAAAAAGAGTACATTCTTCGTTGAGAATTATAATAAATATTCATAATAAAACACGGGTGATGACAAATTGCTCTTCTGTATTATGATATTGTTAGTCTCTTCATTTATAACTTGCAATGATAACAAGAGAAGCAGAAAAATTAATACTATATCAATTAGTTATTAATTAACATTTATTTTTTTAATAAAACTTTTTATACTTTTGTGCAACTTCTAATAGCCCAGAATTAATTTTAAAGTTAATCATTGATTTTGTTATTATTTTTCACAATACCAATTTTACAACTTCAAAAGTCAGTTTAGATTTACTTTCAGTGTGCTAGGTTGCACAAAAACCGAATTTTTTCGAAATCCATCTTGTGTCCAGAACTGACTTTAGACTAAAAGTTAGAAGGAGTAATTTTACTTTCAAAATTAATTCTCCGATAATATTATCAAATAAAAAATATATTCATTTTAAACCAATTATTTTAGACAAAAATCTTATTCTGATCCCTTATTAATTTTATTTGTACCAATTTCGTTTATCACCAATATTTTGTATCAATTTCGCCCATCACAAATAATAAATTAATTAATTTGATCTCTCCATCATTATTTTTGTTAATGAATTAACGGTTAGATATATTGAATGATTAAAATAATTGAAAAATAATATGTGAGGGATAAAATTGATACTGAAAATTCTCACAACATAACTTATATTTGTGAAAGATTAAAATAGATATTTAAGTCTTTAGATAAATTCACTTATTATAAATAAAAAGAAAAAAAAATTAAAATGAATCAATTTATAATAATTTAAATATTAATTTTTGATAAAAATTTAAATATACATTTTTATGTATATATTAGCCTACAATAATTTTTTTCAGTTTATAACTGGTTATTAAAAATTAGAAATTATACATATATGTAAAACTTGCAAGTGACATTTGTATGTAATTTTTTTTATATATTCATGATAACAATACCCTTGATTAAATGACTGAGACAAATTCAATTTGAAAGAATTAAAGTTTTCTTGTTAATTATTATTGTTAGTTTAAGTGCATGTTTGACTCGTAAAAAATGTTAATTTTTTACTTTTTGACTTGATCTAATAACTTTTTTTTTCTTTTTCATATTTTAAAGGTATTTGATGCATTAATTTTTTGAATAAAATATTTTCTTTTAAAAAATCATTTCAAGTAATTATCCATTTTTTGGTTAATTAATAATTTATATTCTAATTAATTAAAAATTCTCATTTTTAATATTTATTTTTCTCAAAGCTAAAGAAGATAAAAAAAACACATATAATTGCATATTTAGCATATGCTAATTAATTCAACATAAACAAATAAAAATAAGTAAATAAATAGATAAATACATGATGTAATAAAATATAATTAATTAAATTTTAAAAAATTTTATTCTTATTTTGAATATTTTGACTATATCAATATATTCTGATTTTAAAATAATTATGAATTGATTTATTTCATATATTATCTAATGATATTAACATATTTTTATGTCATTTTGTATCTATAAATTAGTTCAACAATTAAATGAATCAAACACTTTTAACACAAATTAACTATTTTATTAGCTTTTAGCAAATAGTTTGTATCCAGTAGAATAACTAGCTTATCAACTTTCAGTTAATTTATCAATTTTCAACTAATTTATTAATTATTTATGTCAAATAGACTTTAACACTTTATTTGGAATCAATTTTTCTAGAATTAATTTCATTTTATTTTATTTACAAATGAATTCTATTGTTTGAAAATTATATTAAAAATAATGATTTTAATTCATTTATAAATGAATTCTTTTATTTAAGATATATTAAAAAATGCATAAAATTTAATTAAAATAAAGATAAAATATATGATTAAACATGTAAATTATATTAATTTTTTCCTTCACAAATTTTTAGTATTAAATTCATGATTCACGTATTATTAATCTCTTAGTTTAGTCTTTCCATCTATTTAGCTTATAATCCATTAAGAGAAATACTGATTATTGGATAAAATTAATCAATTTATTATTTGTGGGGATGAAATTAATATAAGACATTTGTGAAGGACGAAAATGATACAAGTGAAATAAGAAAGAGATTAAAAATGAGATTTTATCATTATTTTAAATTCAATTATATATGACCATTAACTAATTATGTTGAAAATCAAATTTTTACCGCTATAGCATATGTAGTTAAGTGCACCTTTGGCATAAATTTTGAACTCTCTAAAATGACTTCTAAGCCTTAAAATTGATTTTGGGTTTCAGAACATCTTGTGGTTACTTATCTTTAAATCCTTCTAAATCAATTTTATGCACAAAATCCATTTCAAAGTAAAAGCCATTATATCTTTTGACTTTTACTTTCAGATTTATTTATTTTATAATATTATGAAACACAAAATAAATTCACTTATAAACAATTTTTCAAAATCAATATTTTAATATCAATTATATTTATAATAAAATTTTGCACCACTGTAATAAATAATTATGTCTCAAAATCACAATGGGATCAAAAGTATTACATGTAATAACTTCTTTTAATGATAATATTTGTTTCATAAAAGATTTTCCAAAATTATTAACTTTCAAATATTTTTGTCAAACAATAAATAAATTCACTTATAATAATAACTTCTGTTCAAAATTAATTATGCTCAAAATCAATTCTCTCCTCACTATTCATAATCAAACTTTCTGCCGTAAATAATAAGTTTTCAATAATCTTTATGTCCTTTTTAGATTTAATCTCTATTTCCATAATATTAATATCCAATCTAATAATTAGTTGATACAAAAAGAAAAGCAAGTTGAGACCAAAGTTATGTTTGGATGAGTGGAAAATCAGAGGACATAAAAAAAATTGAAAATTAATTAGAAGAATTTTTTTACGTGTAGAGGCAATTCTAATTACAAATACTATCTTTTTATTTTTTTGTCTAAATTTGAACAAATAAAATTATTATTTTTTCTCTTGCCCAACAGAGGGACAAAAGAATGGGAAACAGGAGCCCCGCACCGTCTTGGGTCAGGACAATGAGGCAGTACGGAATTTGTGGCTTTGACATGAAAATCAACAGGCACCAGCACCAGTTTCCTCCGTGGTAGGAAAAGAAATATTTCACTTTATTACTATCTTAATATTAAAATTTTAGTGATTTATATTTTGATAAATAATTTTAAGTGAAATTTAAAATTAGAGAAGTGATTGTTTAATTTGTAAAAGAAATTAAATAATAATATAAAAATATTAATATTATAAGGGAACTAAAAATTTTTGTTTGATAAGCTTAAAACTCTCAGTCAATATTTCTTTTATGTTTGAAATTAATCTGCTCACTATCTACAATTTTCCTCCCACAAATAGTAATCTCTCAATAGTATTGGCATATATTTAAGATACAATATATATTTCAGTAATATTAATTTCCAAGAAAAAGGGAAAAAAGGAGGAAGGTAGAATTGACACCAAAAGCAAATGGTATCAGGACCCACACTGTCTTGGGACACTGAGAGGCAGTACGGAAGCAGTGGCTTGACTTGACTATCAACAGGCACCGGCAGTTATTTTCCTCTTCCTGCCCTTTTTGTTTGCTTTAAATCTCTCTTAGATCAGCTTGGAATTCTTACGGCCGTAGCATGGATGACATAGCAGTGAACTTTGGATGTCAAGTTTCAAAGGAAAGATTCAGTGTGCTTTGGAAACATACAAGTGCTTCAGTTCAATTTAGGAATAGAATAAAAAAAGTTCATATCTTTTTCTGTAATTCGTCTGTGGATTACAAGCTTGAGATTTATAGTGAGAGTATTTGGCAGATTCAGTTACACAAGCCATCTGATTTGACCTCCAATTTTCTTGTTTTGCAGGTTAGCCATTCCATAATTTTGCTTTATTACAACAATTTATGCTCTCTCTCTCTATATTGATTTCTTGGCAAAATATACAGAGGTTAGGATCTCAGAACAAGAACAATTTTTTGGAATTCTACCCTTATCCATAACTGGCTGTATGTTCCTCTTCATGGAATACTGTATTGTGCACAGCAAAGCTTGGACATGTTGGTGTTACTGATAAATAATAATCTGCTTCTTCCACTGGAATCCCTAAATTTTAAGATATGTGCAAATTATATCGAGTGTATATGAAAAAGGGATGTCAAGGAGTGTGATTGTAATTATGCCAAAACTTGGGTGTATTTTATCCTTAAGATAATTATGTAATTTATTTTTTGGCCTTTATGAAAATACTGAAATGAGGAAAAAGAGAAAGATTTCATTTGGTTTTTAAGTATAAATTGCTCGACTATTTTTAGATGCTTTATCATATTTCTCCTTCATATTAAACTTCTAAGTAGCTTTACTAGGAAATTTGTATATACAGAATAGGATTAGTTGGATAAAAGGACTGCTCACTGTCACCATTTTTCCTGATAAATTTCATTGTAGTAATGTGGAGAGTGGTGTTTGCACCATGAGAATGACATGATCAAGGCAATTTCCTGCTCTTAATTGTAGTTTAATTCTTTTTCTTCTCCAAAATCTTTTGTTTAGTGTAGGTTTACAGCATTAAAATTTTCCCAAGCTTTTTATAAGTTCAGTTAAATTTCACATGCTCCAATTAAGAAAGAAAAACTTCAGATCTTCTTTTGTCATGTATATAATAGTTTCTAAATTTTCCTTAATTCTGTTAGGAAAGTTGCTAATCTCATGCGTGCATTTGTGCTAACTAGGCAACCCTGCACTGACTAGATGTCGTAATCTTGTCTAAATTTGTTTTTCATCTGGTTTGAATTGCCAACTATTTACTGTTTGAATCTATTGCTGGTTGTTAGATATGACACTAAGAATTTCTTGGTCTTTATTATGTTAATATAAGTCTCTTAACATTTTGCCGCTCTCTTCATTCAGTTAGTCGGTGCCCCTCGGATCTACAAGAGAGCTGTATCTACAAGCAACAATGGCGACCAGTGGTTTTGGGAAGTGGATTTCACCAAGTCATGCAGCATTGGACAATCTTCCGCTATATGTTTGGAGCTTCCGCATACAGCTAAGCTTCCAAATTTTCGCTACCTCTATTATTATTCTGAAAAAGGTGGCAGGTTTAGTCTGGAAAGAGGCTTCAGTTACTCCCGCGATATGAATCTTGTTCCTATGGTTACTCCACCAGAAAGCTTTAACTTGCCATACAAAATTTTGTTCAAAATCAACTCCTTAGTTCAGCATGCATATCTTCCCGGGCCAGCAATAGATGTCAATTTTTTCCAGTTAGTTGATCCTAGTAAAATAAAGATTGAATATATAGAAAGTGCCTTGGATAAACTATATCTTATGAAAAACTGCTGCTATGAACCGGTAACTTGGCTGAAGAGACAGTATGAGAGATATCAGTCATCGCAACAAATTCCAGTACCTCCTTCTCTCTCTTTAGATGACGGCTTGGTCTATGTGCATAGAGTACAAGTAACTCCATCCAAAATATATTTTTGTGGTCCTGAGGTGAATCTTTCTAATCGTGTTCTACGGAATTTTCACCAAGACATTGATAACTTTCTTCGTGTGTCTTTTGTTGACGAGGACTTTGATAAACTTCATTCAACTGATTTGATGCCGCACTCATCTTCTCCAGGTGTAAACAGACAGACAGGACTTTATAGGAGGGTACTGTCTACTCTAAGAAATGGCATAATTATTGGTAGCAAGAAGTTTGAGTTTCTTGCCTTCTCATCAAGTCAATTACGGGATAACTCCTTGTGGATGTTTGCCTCAAGAAACGGACTCACTGCATCAGATATCAGAAGGTGGATGGGTGATTTTCGTGAAATTAGAAATGTGGCCAAATATGCTGCTAGACTGGGACAGTCTTTCAGCTCATCCCGAGAAACACTGAGTGTTGAGCTACATGAAATTGATACTACTATTCCTGATGTACAAGTGAAAAGAGGTGAAATCTCATACTGTTTCTCTGACGGCATTGGGAAGATATCTACTGAATTGGCTCGGAAGGTGGCAAAGAAATGCGGTTGTAGGGATTCTATTCCATCTGCCTTTCAGATCAGATATGGTGGGTACAAAGGCGTTGTTGCTGTTGATCCAACATCACCAACAAATCTGTCATTAAGAAAGAGCATGTTCAAGTACATGTCTGAAAATACAAAGTTAGATGTTTTGTCATGGAGCAAATACCAACCTTGTTTCCTGAATCGTGAAATAATTACCCTTCTTTCCACGCTTGGGGTTGAGGATGAAATCTTTGAAATGAAGCAAAGAGAGGTTGTAAATCAACTTGAACGTATATTGAAAGATCCTTTGATAGCTCATGAGACATTGGATTTGATGTCTTCGGGAGAGATCACAAACATTTTAAAGCAAATGCTCAGTTGTGGTTATAAGCCTGATAAAGAACCGTTTCTTTCCATGATGCTACAAACATTTCGTGCATCAAAGATGCAGGAATTGCGCCTGAAAAGTAGAATTTTTGTTCCAAAAGGAAGATCCATGCTGGGATGTTTAGATGAAACTAGAACATTGGAATATGGGGAGATATTTGTCCAAATTTCTCAACCCAAAAGGATGCTGTTGTATGATAATTCCTCTCTTGCTTTAATTGCCAAAGCAGCAAATGGGAGTAAACATATTGTTGAGGGAGAGGTGGTCGTGGCTAAAAATCCGTGTCTACACCCTGGAGACGTGCGGGTTCTACGAGCAGTGAACATACCGGCCCTGCACCACATGGTGGATTGTGTTGTTTTTCCGCAGAAGGGGGAGAGGTAAGGCCACAAGTCTTTATTGAATTTGACTCGAATACATACTAGCTCCTCTCACAGCACACATGAAATTATCCAGTATTAACAAGCAGATTTAAGCTATCCATTAAATCAGTTTTCACTGTGTAGAAGAGAGAGACAGAGAAGGGAGAGAGGGACTATGAAGCCGTAACCCAACAAGGGTTTAGGTGAGACTCATGAGAGTATAATATTCATTAGGGTAAATAATACAAAATGAGTGATAAGATTAGAATACCCTTACAGAGAACATATACTAAATACTAATCTAACATTGCCCCTCAAGCTAGAGTATAGATATTAATCATGCTCAGCTTGCCACAAATGTAATTAACTCTGTCCCATTGAGTGCTTTAGTGAAAATATCAGCCAGTTACTCACTAGCTCTAACATAACCAGTAAAAATAAGTCTTTGTTGAATCTTTTCTCTAACAAAATGATAATCAACCTCTATGTGCTTCATTCTCTCATGGACACTAGATTTGAAGCAATATGAATTGTAGCTTGATTATCACACCATAGTGTCATGGGTAGTGAGTTACTAAACCAATCTCATCAAGTGAATTTCACACCCACAAAAGCTCACATGTGGCTTGTGTCATTGCACGACACTTTGATTCTGCATTAGATCTTGAAACCACATTTTGCTTCTTACTTTTTCAAGAAATTAGGTTTCCTCCAACAAAAACACAATAGCTAGTAGTTGACTGTCTATCTAATAGAGATCCAGCCCAATCAGAATCAAAGAAACCTTCCAATTTATAGTGACCATGATCACTACAAAGGATCTGACGTTTTAGAGCTCCCTCTAAATAGGGCAATATACCTAATACAACATTCCAATGAGTAGTCCTGATACATGTCATAAATTGACTTACCACACTCACTAGGAAAGCAATATCAGGACAAGTCACTGTCTGATAATTTAGCTTACCAACCATCTTCCTATATTTTCAACATCTGGAAACTCATCACCATCTTCTGTTGTAAGCTTGACATTGGGAAGCATCGGAGTCTCACAAGATTTATCTCCAAGTAGCCAGCATTAGCAAGAAGATCTAGAATATATTTTTGTTATGACAAAAAATGCCTTTCTTACTTCTAGACACCTCAATCCCTAAGAAATACTTCAAATGCCCCAAGTCCTTCGTTTGGAATTTGGATTGAAGGAAGCTCTTAAGTGCACAGATACCAACAACGTTATTTCTAGTTATCACAATATCATCAACATACATAACTAGTAGAATGCATCCACTACTAGACTGTCGAAAGAAAACAGAATGATCACAACTATTTTTTTTAAATCCAAAATCAAGAATTATCTCACTAAGTTTCCCAAACCAAGCTTGAGGGAGATTGCTTTAAGCCATACAATGGCTTTTTGAGCTGGCAAACCTTTTAATACTCCCCATGAACAACAAATCCTAGAGGCTGCTCCATATATCCCTCCTCTTTTAAATCACCATGAAGAAATGCATTCTTCACATCTAATTGGTGGAGAGGCTAATGATGTGTGGCTTCCAAAGAAATAAACAATCTCACAGAGGTAAGCTTAGCAACAGGAGAAAAAGTTTTAGAATAACCAATTTCATAAATCTGAGCATAATCTTTGGCAACCATTCTAGCTTTCAAACTTGTAAGGGAACCATTGGGATTCACCTTAACACTGCATTAGTGAATAGGTTAGTTAGTTAAAGTGATAAGCCTATGTAGGATAAGTGATAAGTCTATTTAGATTAGGATAAATGATAAGTCTATATCTATTAGAGTCCTATTTAAATTCTATCTCTTGTACACATTTTTATTATAAATACATATGCTTGGCTCATTATAAAGCATAGCTTTATAATAATATCTTCTCTATCTCTCTCTATTTTTTTCCCAACACAAAACCCTAATTATTTTCTTAACATGATATTAGAGCGATTTCATCCGCCTTGAGGCCTTGTAGGTTATATCACTTTTGGCAACCTCAAAGAGGTTAAACTGCCGATGTAGAATTTAGGTTTAGTTTAGTTTTTTCTCTGAACAAAACACATAATTTCTTTTCCTTTTCTCCTTCTTTCTTCTTTTGATGCCGTGAGTCATGGCAGTTTCTATCTAGTAGCAATTTTCGGATTGCACATTTGGGGGTAAGTATTCAGCATCTGGATATAGTATTTGTGATGGCTGATGGTCGTCAATTTTGGCAAAAAATCGGATCTATCTAGAAGCACGTGTAGTTCAGATCTGTCTGGAGGGTTTCGGAGTGCGTGAAGTAGAGAAAAATAAATCTTGGTTGAGAAGGCAGTAGATCAGCGGACAGCGGACCTCCCTGGGTGGCGCGTGCAGCACTCGTGCGTAGTTCCAAGTGGCGCGTGAGGACCACGCACAGAGCATTCCGGCAGCGCGTGATGGCTCATGAGAATCTTTCCGGCGACACACTTCCTCCTGCAGCTCCCCCGACAATCGGTACACCTTCTTGTGTGGTTGAATTTTCGGTTTGGAAAGATCTGCTACAGTTTTTCTATTTTTTTCTATTTTGGTGCTGTTTTTTTTTTCTATTTTTTGGTTGAATCATCTGATCTGGGCTGGTGGAGGTGTAATTTGATGACCAATTACGAGAAGTAGCTTTGCTGGTAATGTTTGTGGCCGATTGTAGCAGTTTCGTGCCAAAAAGGTGTTAGTCTAGCTTTGGGTCTTAAGATTTTTTGGAGGTGGCTTCAGGTGTCATCAGTTGAAGACCTTTCCAATGTCTCGAGTGTTTAACAGTGAACTTTTGGCTGCAATTCTTGTCAGAACTTTAGCAAACTGAAAATAGGTTGCATTGGGTCTTTCCAAGCTTGTTGAAGACTCAGATTTGGTTGGCCGTATTTGGTGATGATGATGAAGCATACGTGAATTGTCAGAGTGAGTTGGGCAAATTAATGCTGAGTTTAGGTTTGATTATCTCTAGTTTGGTT
>JANHAO010011567.1:0-16892 GCA_026873985.1 Saraca asoca | reverse complement strand
TTACAAGCTACAGTGGTGTCATATCAAATAAATAAGCATACACGGTGAAGAGACCCCTATCTAATTGTAGGCTACGGGAGTAGTTCTCTTCAGGCCGACATGTAGGTCTACATTGTGTCAGGCAAGATGCTTTACAATCCCTAGCGAGGGCTTTCACAATTGTGGAGTAGTTGCTGGGGTGGGCGAGCACGAGTACGACGATTGCAGGGTTGATCCTTGAACCCATCGCTTGTCAAGTCGTGCTGTCATCTGAGGGTGGCTTCCGGATCACGGGCGAGTGAGCGTGCAAAGCTTCCACTGTCGTTACCATCTCGGCGTCTGAAGACATGTCGCGAGGACTCGCCTTCGTCGTCTCTGTGGACACGTTCTCGTGGAGTCACATTTTTCAGCATACAACAACGTGGTTTGGCTAAATCCGGATAGTACTGGACCCTATATCTACGGAGATATTTTATTGTTACAAAGGATCGTTTACAAAGTTTCTGCTAGTGTTCATTCGACTCTCTCTCTTATCTGTCCTCCTTTACAATGATTCTAGCCCCCTATTTATAGAAATATGGAAGGGTATAAATGGAACTAAATTAACTGTACATTTGTTATATTAAATATTAAATGTACAAGACTACTTAGGGTACTTGCTGACGTCGGATTTTGGTTTGTATGGAGAGTCCCGAAATTCGGCCAACAAGAGGAGTTCAGAGATCCAATGCTGCTTCCAAAGTGTAGGAGGAGTCTGTCCGAGAGGAAGAAGGAAAGGGAGACGCAGTATTTTTAATGTGGTTTAGCTAAATTCGGGTGGCACCGGACCTTACGTCCACGGCGGAGATTTTATCAATGTATTGAAAAGTAATTTTGGTAGAGTTTCTGCTTACAAAGTTGTTGGCCTCTCCTCCTCTTCTAACAATGCAATCCTATTTATAGAGGAAGGAGGAGTTACATGTATTAATTATAAGCTACAGTTTTGTTACATCAAGATATAAATTGAAAATACAGTAAAAGATTACAACTTGGCTATTGCAGGATGTACGCTACAGGGTGGGTCCCCTTGGTCAGCTGTAGACTTTCATCCGTCTGGACCTGTCGCTTGGCGCTGCTTTACCAAGCGAGGTGTTGGGCATCCCGAGTGGGGATTCCTGGTTCGGGGTTGTCATAGAAACCGCTGTAGCAAGCTCGGTGCTGCTGTAGTAAGGTAGCGGGCTTGAGCAGGGCAAGCGACTATTTATCTGGCTGACCTTAGGGTCATCTCGCTATCTCGCGGTCTCAAAGTGAACGGGATGGGACTTGCCTTGTGAGATAATATCGGGACGACTTTGCTGTGCCGCTTTTTGATGGAGGGCGAAGCAAAGCTTGCTGGGTGCCTTAGGCGAGGCGTGGGGCTTGACTTTTATCGTGCTCGGGGGCTCATTTTTTTCGAGGCCACTTTTCACCTATAACAATACTATAGACTGGCTTCTGCAGATTGCTTACTGTGGATGGGATTCGATGGTCGTACTTGCATAATGGTGGTGCAAGTTGTTTGTTGGCTTTGTGTTCAGCCTTAATGGGCTTCTGGTTGAGTCAAGTTGCGTTCTAGTAAGCTTGAACTTGTTTGCTGAGAATGCCGCTTCGGGCTGATTCGATTAGCGAGCTCTGGCTTTCAGCGAATTGAATTCTCTTCAATAAGCTGTGGCCTCTTGCACAACGAGCTCATTTCTTTTGATAGACTTAACTCCTTCTAGGCCACTGCTAGCTTACTTCTCAATACCGAATTTTACTAGTAACAAAATTTAAGTAGAATGAGTTTATTATTATTTTTTAATGTATGTAATGTTGAAAGATAAAGTTTAAAAAATTTTTTTAAAAAAAAGAAATTAGTTTGTGGGCTATTCCAGTATGTGCTTATTGAGGTTCAAATGGGAGCTCACCTTTAAACAAAACACCAAGTTACTAGTCCAATTCTATGAAATTTTTTAGTCCACGGGGGTCGGTCTACGGACTTTAGCTATTTAGCACTCCTGATGGGAAACTTAGCAAATTAGAATTCTAATTTATACCCTTCAAAGGTGTAAACTTTTAATTTCTTATAAGTTTTTATAAAGTATATATTTTAAAATTATCTTCAAACTTTTTTTTGATGTGATTAAGAATCGAAAATTAGGCATAAGGATTTAAGCACATTATATTAAAAAAAATATGATTGTGAATTTTGAAAGAACATGAGATAGACCCAAGTAAATTTAGTTAATTTAAATTAAAAACATTACAAGAATTGTTAATAGAAACTTTATATCTAAGTCAGTTTATAGAAAAATATTTTTTTACTTGATTATTTGTATTATTATTTGGATAATTGTTTAATTAAAAATGGTGAAAGGGAATTGAAAAAGGTAGATTAGACAGCAAATTAAGATACATTATTTGTATGAGCATAAATTTTCAATCTTTTTTCTTATTTTTGAAATAAATGTATTTTTAAAAGAAATTGTTAACAATCTATTTTACAATAAAAATGTAAGTTCTTCAAATAATTATTATTTTGAGATTATACAATATTCTTATAAGGGTTTCGGCATTTTTTTTTTTTAAAACAAGACAGGGCAACGTCCCCACGAAAATTACAAGCTTAAATCAGCGACTTCCATATCTGCCATAAGCAAAGGATAACATTCAACAGGTGGCTGAAGCATTAGCTGCTCACTCTTCTTGGTCTTCAGTGCAGACTTGGCAAGGCTATCTGCAACTTTATTGAGATCTCAGTAAACATGCTGAAAACGTAGCTCCGAATCAAGAGCTAGCAAATCGGTAGTTCTCGCAATCAGTTGCCAGCAGTGATGTTTTACAGGACACACATTCTCAACTAAATCAAGAGGTTCCATCTCAAGTCTCAACACACACTTTCTCAAAACCCATCTCTCGGGCCATCTGCAAACCAGCCAAAATACCATGCAGCTCAGCAGCAAGCACTCCTCTCGAACCAGCTAGAATAGCAAAGCCTCCAAGCCATTGACCAACACAATCTCGGATAACTCCTCCACAAGCAATAAGCTGACCACCATCCATACATGCCCCATCTGAATTCAATTTTACCAATTTGGAGCTTGCCATTTAAGAATTCACCAACATGGTTGTTCATTAACATACCAGCTTGCCACAAAATACCAGGGATTTGAACAAATTCATTCACTCTTCTACCAATCTCCATCACAATATCTCTAATCTCTTTCTCGGGATGAAAAATAGCAATATTTCTATAGTACCACAGAACCCAGCATGCTACCCCGAAGCAGAGCCTCCAACTTACTTGACTTTCCCTAGAAAAATCTCTTATAAAATTCAGTTCAAACCAATCTTCCAAAGAACAATGAAAAAATTGAGACCAATAACTGGGTTTAACCAATCTTAACAAAGTGTTGGATACCGCTGGACAGTCTCTCAAGGCATGGAGACATGTTTAAGCATGTCTTTTACATCTTTGGCGCAAATAGTTGTCTGTCATGTGCCTTTTTTTGTCTATTAACATTGGTCAACAGCTTGTCTTGGATTAGCAGCCACAAAAAGATTTGAATTCTTTCTGGTCCTCTCCATTTCCACATTTTGGGCCACCTATCTTGTCTACCCTCCATATGATCTTTAGTGAGAAAATCATATACTGATTTTACCATAAAATGCCCATGCCTAGAGTAAGACCAAGACACAGTTTCCACTCCAACTGCAGAAGTGACCAAAATAGCTTCAAGCACTTTTGGCCGAACATTAGTCATTTCTTTCCAGAGATTAGATGCGCCTGACCTTTTCATGATATCAGGGATAAGATCGCCACCACACTCATATTTATTCCTTAACACCTCAGCCTACAAGGAGTCACGTTCTTCAATCAGATTAAAAGCAATTTTCAGGAGGAAGGCTTCATTATTCATTTTTCATGCTTCTTATGCCTACACTACCTTTATCTTTGGGAGTACAGATTTGATTCCAAGCAATTAAATGAGTCTTTTTATTGTTTTTGGAAAAAATACATTTCAAATATATGTTTTATTATTTATGAAATTCTTTGGAAATCAATTTAATTTTATGTTCAATAAAGTTTTTATTAGAATTATTTTCATTTATTATAATAAAAATATTTCTCAATGTTGGAAATCATATTTATTATTTTAAATAAAGAGATTCTTGATAAATGCATGTTTATAAATATTACACATTCATGAGTATTTAGTATGCATAAAAAGGAATATAATCAAATTAGGAAATTAAGAAGGAATAACAAGTAAGAAGATAAGGATAGTTGAAGGAATTCAATAAGAAAATATATAAAAAATTGAAAAGTTTTAAAAATATTTATGTTTGATAATTGACATGCAATAGTAAAATCTGAAAGAAGGTTTTTGACCCTTGTTTATACTACATTTAACTTGATACGAGAAAGATTCAATTTAAGATATTGATTTGTATTATGCCTATAATAATAGGATGACTATTATAGACAAATTAATGTATATAATCATATACATTAAATTAAAAGGTCTCGTATCCATAAAAATAGGAGAAACATTGGGACATATCATACACATTTTGCACATTAGGATATCAGGAGTGGTCCTATTGCGTATTATCCCACCAACTCACACGAAGGGACCTACATGTGCAATCCCACTCACTATTCTTGAGCGGACGCGGATCGTCTGAAATTCGCAAATGGTGAAGTTCGTGAAGTTCGGCGAAATTCGACTGTCCTACGGATTTAAGGTGCACAGAAAGTCACGTAGCCTGCTGCCTCGCTGAAGTGTACCAATCTTCACATTCTCATTCCTCTCTTCTCTGTGTCTGTGTCTTTGTTGTGTAACTTTCGATTCCTTTCTCATTGTCTTCGTGTTTCTCTCTCTAAGTTACCATTTTTCTACCATGAAACTATATTCTCAGATCCATGGAAGCCTCACCCACTTCCCATTGTAACGCCTTCTTGTATTCCTCTATATTTCCTCCAATTCCATTTCAGTCAAACCCTGTCAGATCCATGCTTTTCTAGCATTTCCATAGGTTCTCATCGTTAATCCTTCTCATCCAAATTTCAAGGCTTCGATCAGGAGTGGCCTCTAAAAATGAAGGTTCGAGTCGTTTCTTCACATTAACTTCACCATTTGCGAACTTCAGACGATCCGCGTCCCTTGAGGGTCACACTTTCTGAACAAAAAAGAGGCCATTTTCGCCATTGGAGACCAGAAACGAAGGTCCAGAATCATGGGTACCCATCCAAAGCTCCACATATGGTTTCTCCGATTCGATTTCAGACCTAGAATTCAAAGCAAAGAGTCTAGCAACCTGGGAGTCACGGCCTGGTCAACCTCAGTCATAATTCTTCACAGAACATTGGAATCGCAGAACCTTCCCTTGTTGTTGCTGAGACTTCAGTGAAAGAACATCGTTGTTGTTGTCGCTGTCCATGAATCGAAAGAACAAAGTGTCGGGATTCTAGAGAAGAAGAGTGAATTCTTACGTCGTTTCTTCTTCCCTGCTTCCACCGGTCATTGCTTTGTTCTCTTTGACTCTCTGTGTCCACCTCAGCGAAATGAGAATGCGAAGATTGGAACACGTCAGCGAGGCAGCGGGCTACGTGGCTTCCTGTGTACCTTGGATGTGGACAGTCGAATTTCGCCAAACCCCACGAACTTCACCATTTGCCAACTTCAGACGATCCGCGTCCATTCTTGAGCTCCTTATAAAACGAGGCCCCTTCTTTACTTTTAGGGGACTTCTTCTGCACTCCTCACTCATCTTTTCCCCCTCTCTCATTAAGCCCCATCTTCACTCTCTCATTCTCTTATCTTTATCACACACATCATCCTTCATTGGAGACTTCCTCCTATTATATCTCACCTCTTATCCACTGAATTATCATAAATTTTATCTTAAAATATTATCATACACACAATAATATTATAATAAATAAAATAATATATAAAAATAAAGTTATCAATACAATATATCTTATTTCAAATGAGACGAATTCTAACAATAAAATTTAATGAAATTTGGCTTGCTTTCAAAATTTAAATTTTTTTACATAAGAACATGATTTCATATCTATTGAATTTTTAATTGCTTAAATGCAAACAATCATCTTGTATGAATTCATTTACAAATGAGCTGAAATCTAATTTTTTTTTTATGGTTATTTTGTTTTTGAGAATGGTTATTTAAATCTAATTACATTGAGTTATAATTTAAATAGGCATAAATAAACCATCATTTTGAGATTTTTTTTAATAATAATCATATTAAACATTTGCATAAGATCCCAAGTTTCAAGAATTAATGGATCTATTTATATTAACCCAAATGTTTTACTTGTTCTTTAAGGATAAATGGTAGTACAAGATATATTCTTTTAAGAAAAAGCAAAAGGGATAACATAATGGGAGATGCTATATAGTGTGTATGGTATGAGCATAAAATCGAATATTAATTTGTTGAGGTGAAAGGATATATTAATTTGTTTGCTCGGTGGACTTGGTCAGAAGGGAGGTATATAGATTAGGAAGTGATTTATTTTTGGGAAAGGGTAGAACGCAGAATAAGGAGGCGCGTCTAAGTTGAATGGTTGTGAGCATTTGGGGTTTGTTGTTGACAGAGAGGAAGAGTAGTTTCTGAGATCATGTGGATGCATGCATGTTAATTCTTGATTAATTCAAAAGGCTGAGGGTGCATAGTTACGTTGCATGCATGCAAACATGTGGAATGGTGGAATTAGGGATCAGATGAATGCTGTTGGAGACAACAGGAGGCAAGGACAGGTAGCAGTTGCAGTGGACAAGGAAAAGTCGAGCCAACATGCACTGAAATGGGCAGTGGAAAATCTGTATCCAAGAGACAAGCCTCTTAAATTAGTGCATGTAGTGAATCATCAAAGGTCGTCATCTTCATCCTCATTGCCCCCACTTATTCCCAACTCGGAACAAGAATCAGATCTTCTTAATAATGCTCACACTGCCGAAGTATTACTTCCTTATCGTTGCTTTTGTACACGCAGACAAGTTCCATTTGAGACTGTCATACTCCACGATCCTGATGTCGCAACAGTCCTCACCGATTATGTCTCCTTCTCTGTTGTTGAAACTTTAGTAATTGGTGCTTCCTCTAGGAATGCCCTTTCTGGCTTTTCAAGGATATTCAAGAATGCAGATATTCCCAGTACTGTGCTCAAATGGGCACCTGCTTTCTGTAACGTCTATGTCATAACCAAGGGAAGAGTGAGTGCCATGCGCCCTGCTTCCCGTTCTGCACCAACTGATCATCATCAAAGAACTCATCACCCTATGAATCATCCCATGAACTTTGATCATCAACAACCTCCTCCTCCTCCTCCACCTCCTCCTCATCATCATCAGATGTAAGTTATATATTATCAATGCACGCATTAAAATAATATTATATTTATCTCATCTAATACAACAATGAACTGCAGGTCATACGATGAGCTGTCCATAGTGGAAAATGACAACTCATCAATTGTAAGCTCGGGAAGACTCAGCACGGATAGCAACTGTCTCTCATTTTATGAAAATCTGGGATCTGGGCTGGACGTATTTGAATCCTCAAGCTCAAACCTTTTCAACTTAGATGATGATGGAAATCTTGAGTCCCTTTTCTCAGGAAATAACACTATGATTACGTCTTCCAATGAAAGACCACTATTCTCATTGGGTCTGGTAAGTCCAATATCTCTGGTGTCCATAATTTTTGATCGATTAACTCTTAATGCATCTGAATATTGAATATCAGGAGAGTATGGAAGATGAAATGAGAAGACTAAAGATTGAACTCAAGCAAACCATGGATATGTACCATGCGGCCTGCAAAGAGGCATTAGCCTCAAAACACAAGGTATTTATTTCAATTACTGATGAAATCATCAACGAATGCAAGCATCCAGAATCTAATTATGATCTGATATTAGGCTATTGAACTTGAAGAATTGAAAATAAAAGATCAGCAAAAAATGAAAGAGGTGGAATTAGCAGCAATGGCACTTGTGGAGAAGGAAAAAGCAAGGTGTAAGGCAGCTATTGAAGAAGCACAGAGGTGTGCAGCGCAAGAGGTGGAGAAGAGGGTACTAAGAGCAGAAATGAAAGCACTAGTAGAGGCAGAAGAAAATCACAAGGTTTGGGAGGCTTTAGGCCAGTCTCACACAGTTCTCAAATATCAAAGCTTGTTCCACATCATCGTCGTTTTGTTCCTATTTTATTTGTACTTTTCCTTATTCAATTAAAACATCCATCCATCCGCAGCAACAATATCTATGGATGACTATATAATATTATTAAAAATATCCATCTCTTTTCTGATCTCAGAACAAACTAACTTCTATTTCCAGAGGTACACTTAATTTTGATGAAACAGATAATTATGATTTGACAAGAGTGGTCATTGCGTCCCAGCAAACATGATTATTGGCGTTAAATTAACTCATGATTTAAATAAATAAAAAGTCATTAACCAGCAATATTATGCACTCAATTAACCAAACTAAAAGACACCAAGACCAAATATTCGCATGAAATATATATATCGTCCCCTTGTACAAAGATTTTTATCAAAATCTGCTTATTTCAAATTAACCTACATGGCTTAATTTCAGCACAAGCCTCGGATGAAAAAATGGAAATCAATAACAGAGACTTCCTACAAGAGTACGAAATGAACAAAGTAAGAAATTAGCAAAATCCCAGATTCAGTACCATAACAAATACCCAAATTAATGATAAACCTGCTTCGGAGAATCAAAATTAATGATCCCATCTTTTGAGCGTTGAAGCTACTAAAGTGAATCATAAATTCTACATAGTCAGCATTCGTTTGAAACATATCATACTTATTGGAATCGAGTAAAGCTTTTAGACTCCGGAAGAAGAGCATGAAAATGAAACAATAAAAAGTACAATAAATTTTATTAATTTTGTACCTGTATATGAAGATGTCTGCTCCATGAAGTAGTTTCTTGCAAAATAGGAAACATGTATTCCAAACTCCCTACGTGCGTCCCAAACATTCACAGGCGAAACAGACATTAGTCGCCAAAGGTACGGAAGTAGTACAGTGATCAACACAGTTAAGATCATCGTCAAAGTAGACCATCTTCTTGTGGTATTATTACCCAAATGCGAAATCAAGCAAGCACAGCCTCCAGAACACTCGTCAACCTTTTCACTCGCCAGATTAATAGCTTTTTCCCGGAAAATATGCAGCAGGTTTGATCTTGGCGACTCCACTAGATTTCTAGCTGAGAAAATTGCATCATGAGCATTCACAAATCTCGTTCTGAACTTGGTCAAAGACAGAACATACAACGGCGGATGACCGTGATCGAAGGGATGATACACAAGTGGGCTCAAGTGGCTACGGCTGTCGAGGCTTCTGCGAACTCAAGTCAGTTTACTACAATCAGTATTAGAAATGACATAAGTCCTAAAGATGGGTACTGAAAATCTTATGTAAGCTCAAAGCGAGATTGACTAACCAATTGGAGGAGACCGCATGTCGACTTCTTAGTGGTCGAATGCTTCTGAAAGCACAACTGGCACTATCAAGATTCATCTTGTGCTGTAATATGATTACTACTAACCATTCGGTCACGCGCGATGGCTCATAACCGATCTCGTTTATTTACTTGATCAGGTGCGAAACCATTATGTCTGGTGTTTAACCTACATTTGGACTGGTGCCTATTTAACCTGGTTGACTACTTGTCCCATGCTTTTCATATGATCGGTAATTCATTATTCGTCACTTCCCCCTTTAGTGCTCGTAGGGAGGCTAGATCGACCATGCATGATTTCTAAGATTTCAAGATGCTGACTTATACGTTTTAAATAACTCAAATTTTAATATTTATATTGGACTTTTAAAAAAGAAAAAAAAAATCAATATTTGGCTTTCTCTCATTTTATTCATTCGACACATTTAATAAGTCCTAATTATGATATATTGACATCTCCCTATCTATTAATGGTCTTTCAATGGTTTTAATCTAAAATGTTTATTTAGAATACAAAAACCCATCTAGTTTAGAAATCCATTTTTACTTTGTTTTAGAACTTCAAGAGAGCAATTTGGTCCTTTTCCATCTAGAGTTCAAGCTTATCATCCTTCTCTTTCTTCTACTTTCCCATGTTAGTTCTTCGTTATTAACGGTGGAATGTTGACCAAAAAAGTGCAGAAACCAAATCCAACTAACCAAAAATTTTAGTGAACCCCAAACTACAATTCGATTGAGTATAAAAGGGAAAGTTGGAGAAAGAGGAAGAATAAGGATAGGACACTGGGAGTTTTAACGTGGTTCAGCTAAAGTTGATTGTCGACTCTTACATCCAGGATAGTGTTATTTCTAAGAATATGTTTACAGAGTATATGCTTTTCTACGGGGATTCTACCAATCTAGGTATATATCTCAGAACTGGCCTCCTTTTGTATAATAATCTTAACCCCTATTTATAGTTGCTAGGGTGTACAATTTCAGTGTGTTTAAGAAAAGGAAAATAATAAACTAATTGCAAGTGAGTTCCTGTAAGTTGACATGTCCAAGTTGGCCATACAAGTTGATATCTACAAGTTGGTCCCTCAGTTTTTACCACAATGGTTTTTTTAGAAGGGGGCTGAGATGGCATGTTTCGACTAGTGAGCTGGAACTCATTGTTAATCGACTTGGAGTTACTACCTTGACCTTTATCCTGTGATTTAAGCTCGCGCCTGGTGATATGGTACCTTTGTCCAGCGACCTCAGTTTTGGAAGAGCTGGGCCTTTTCTAGTTGGGCTTTTGCCAGCCTATTTTGCATGGTTCAAAAAATATCCATAACATTAATTAGCCCCCTAGCTCTCAGTTTGTTTTGCGGATTGGGAGCTGTAGTTTGCTAGTAAAAGTCTACACTTTCAATTTACAATGTTGTCATTTTAGACTTTTGTCTTACTATTTTATCAGGCCATGCATTTAATGCATGTTTTTCATAGTCGTTAACGTGGCAATGACCAAGCCTCCTTTTTTACTGAACCATTAGATTAAGGGCTGCTGATAAGCTTTTCAAATCTATTGGTGAGGCCAGGTCGCCTATAAAAATGAGAATAGCCCTTTTCCTTGTTTCTCAAGGTTCAAAGATTTGATGGCCTTGTTGGCTGAGCCCTCCATATCTTTAATGGTTTGGTTCTTTGGTGCATTGATTCAAGGCGTATATGGCCTGCTACATTGGAAGTTCTCATGGATAATTCCTCTTTGAGGATCCTGGAAAGTTTTATACAAATTTCATATCCTCCTCATGGTGATGCTGAGGAGTACAATTCCTTCACCTTTGTTCTTTGGCCTCCTTGGAAGTTGATCTACCCATTTGATTTTTTAGAGTGCATTGGGAGCAATAAGGCTAAAGAAAGAGCTCTTAACTTGGGAGGAGGACAAGAAAAAGCTTGAACAGTCAGCTTGCTCGTTGATCCTCCAGCTCACTGTGGTTTAGTTCTTTGAAGCTAGCCTTCCTTTTAGGACATGGTAGTTGTATAGGGTTGTTTTGATCTGTATTCTTGAATCTTCATGTGTACATTTACCTTGTTGAAAAAGGTTTTTTTTAATAAATTTTGCATAATATTCTTATTTTTCCAAGCCCACCATATCAGTCATTTAGTAGGTTGATGATGATAACATGTAGGTTGATATGAATGAGTTACTACAAATCATAACTTGATAAATGTTAGATAAAATTAATGCCTGATAAGTCAATAGACCTCGGTTAGCATGATTTGATAGATATTAGTCGAGTACTGAGTAGATCATATAAGTTAATATAAATGGATTTCAACCAATAAATTATAACTTAAAAGGATATGTGCCATGTTGAATGGCCAGTAGATCATATGAATACATAGCTGGTTGCATGAATGTGGTGCCGAGTTGTAGATTGCATGCATACGGTGTTGAGTAATAGATCGTATGCATGTGGTGCCGAGAAGTAGGTCACATGCATGTGTTTGCGAGATAGTAGGTTGCATGAGAGCTATACCTTAATTATCATAAGTTGAATGCTGAGATTGGTCGCATGAAAGTTGAACCTTCAAGTATTAGGTCGCATGAAAGCTATGCCTTAATTAGCATAAGTAGGTTATACCACAACAATCATGTTGCTCAGTAGGTCATGCCATAACACTGTTATTACTCAATACCACAACAATCTTGTTGCTCAATGCCACAATAATCTTGTTGCTCACTGGGTACGAGTCTTGGTTCTAGCTCCTTTAATCAAGATTAGAAAATTGAGCTAACATTCAATGAAAATATGGGTACAGATGTTCTACATTTTGAGCTCGTGGAACTTTGGTTCCATTTATTGAGAGATAAGCTCTATTCCCAAGTCTTCCTCGATTTTTGGGCCTTCTTAGTCTAGATCTAGTGTCTTATTACTGGCCTTGTGAGCTTGGGGAGAATAGGGTATAGTATGGGATCATCGGTAATGTAATCTAAATTCAAACCTTCCTATGTTATACTTTGCTAAAAACTAGTAAACACGGACATAAAAATGTAAGGAAAATCTTAAGTGCTTTTATTAATTTCTGATTAACACTACAAAGTTTGAAGTACTAGAGCTATTGTTATTGTAGTTGCTAGGGCTACTAAGGTCATTGTGCAAGTTATATCACATAGTCTTTCAAGCAACCTCTTTTAATCAAATATTCAATCGCATCTTTGAGTTCCTAGCATTTCAAAGTATTGTGCCTAACCTCATTATGGTAAGCACAAAACCTATCTATGTCCTTGAGCCTGTTGGGGGCCCTCAAAGGTTTAGGTTTCCCAAAATCTTCCTTATATCTTTCTGTTGCAAATATCCTATCTTGAGTATCAGATAGAATAATATAGCTATCATGATGACCTTGATGCTAAGGTTGCTTAGTCTTGGCCTTCTTTGCAGGTTAATTATTAGAGCCATTCTTCTGATGATCCTTGCCACTTTCATCATAACTCCTCTTTTTGTTCTGATTGGAATTGCTCACATTGTCCTTATGATCGATCTTTTTCGGGGCCAAAGGTCTCCTCCCACCAAATATGTTTGGTAGCTCATTCATAGAACTCACCCAGGTCCCTTATTGAACACTTATGTTCTTATATAGCTTTCCATCCTTGCCGAGTCCCACTGAGATCATTGTCAAGACACTTTTAGTCGAGGGGTTCTCTACATTGTTAACCTCATACCTAAACCAGGTGATGTAATCTTTTAATGATTCATCCTTTTGTTAAAAGACCATCGTGAAGTGGCGGGATAGTGCAAGCTGCTTCCTTAATGCTTTATACTGGTTGATGAATCTTTTTTGATACTCTTCTTAACTATTAATGCTATGAGTTGGGAGATTCCTGAACCATGTTCGAGGTATGTCTCCTAGTGTGCTAGGAAGACACAACATTTGACTAGTGGATTGGTCGTTTGGAAATCCATCTGAACATTGAACACATTCAGGTGATCGTATGGATCACTATCTCCATTGTATAGTGGGATTGTGGGGATTTTATACTTGTGAGGGAAAGGTTCTATCTCAACTTCTCTAGTGGATGATGTCTTCTCCTCATATTGGTCTTGGCTATTCTAAGCTCAAGGGCACTCCTCTAATTATTTTACCCTTTGCAGTAGCTCTTCTATCGATAGGTTTTGTATCTCAAATCTCCAGCTAGAAGTTTGTTAGCTCTTTTTACTTCCTTGGTCATGAGAGTAATGACTTGAGGTATGCCCCTGGCTAGACCTATTCAAGCCTTTCCCTCGATGCAAGCTCTCACATCGCAAACCATCATGGTTTTCATGAGCTCATTGAACCTCTAATCTTGTTTGTGAGTGAGAGGAGCGAGTTGAATTAGCATGCTGGGGTTCCCTTCTGGGTATAGTGACCTTAACCTTTTTTCACATGCCCAGGGCTTGTGCCTGTGTCAACACCCTATTCACCTCAATCAGTTCTTTCACTATGTTCTCAAATGTTTCTTGACGTTAGTGCCATGTTTGCATTTTGTTAGTCTTGGAAACAATAACAGTAGGTTGGCAGTGGCCTATGGAGGGCAAGCCGACGGTGATTCTTAAAGCAAGGATGACGAAAGTGTCTGTCATAGGAAGGACTAGTTCTCTCTACTACTCTATATGACCTTTCGATTGGCTAGCCAAAGTGTTTAAACTTTTGGTAGTTCTTCCTCTAGCCATCGTAGTTGTATGAAAAATTAACCAAAATACAATATGAGCCCTCCTTATAGTGCCAAAATATTGACGGTGGAAACCGATCGACCAAGAAAGTGCCAAAACTAAATCCAGCCAACCAAAAAGTTCAGTGAACCCCAAACTGTAATCTGATTGAGTATGAAAGGGAAAGTTGGAGAAAGAGGAAGAATAAGGAGAGGATACCAAGAGTTTTAATGTGGTTTAGTTAAAGTTGATTGTCGACCCCTACGTCCACGATAGTGTTATTTCTAGGAATGTGTTTATAAAGTATATGTTTTTCTATAGGGATTCTACAAATCTAGGTATATATCTCAGAATTGGCCTCCTTTTGTACAATAATCTTAACCCTTATTTATAGTTACTAGGGTGTACAATCTTAGTGTGTTCCAAAAAAGGAAAATAATAAACTAATTGCAAGTAGGTTCCTATGAGTTGATGTATCCAAGTTAGCCATGCAAGTTGATATCTGCAAATTGGTCCCTTCTTGGTTTTTACCACAGTAAGTTTTTTGGAAAGGGGCTAAGGTGGCATGTTTCAACCAGCGAGCTAGAGCTCATTGTCAATCATCCTAGAGCTGCTACCTTTACCTTGGTCTTGTGATCTAAGCTTATGTGTAGTGATCTGGTACCTTTGTCCAGTGACCTCAGTTTTGGACGAGCTAGGCCTTTACCAGTTAGACTTTTGCTAACCCATTTTACATGATTCCAAAAATACTCATAACATTCATCAATAATCTCAAGATTTTGACACATTCATCACTATTTCTCTTAGATTTTGGCTATTTCATTCATCTTTTGTAGATTCTATAATATGTTTATTGACTTAATATGTTTGTATTGATACAAGCATGTTAACAAAGTAAGAGGATTTAGGGAATCAATTTTGCATTTGTTCCTTGATTATCATGTTTTCAAATTTTCACTTATTGATGGTGAAATCTGGTTCTACTAAATTCCTGTCAATTGAGATTAGTTCTCGAACACCCAAACTGCTTTTTGGTTAATAAAATGAGAGATAAAGAAGGTAAAGATGGTGGAGAGGGAGAATGGTAATGGCATGCATTATTTTTAATGTGGTTCAGCTAAAATTAAGTAGTACTGGCCTTTATGTCCATAGGATTTTTTATTGATCTGAAGAAAATTTTACAGAGTTTTAGTGTACTATTTTTCTGCTTAGTTTATAAGGATCCTCCTCCTCTTATTTATAGAGGTTACAAATGTAATTTTGCATGTTATAAATAAGTTATATCATAAGTTATATCAAACATTTAATGTACAAGACAACTTGAACTCCTACAAATCAGCTTTTGCAGGTTGCTATCTATGGGTGGGTCCCTTGTCTATGAGTTGATGTAAGCTTGTATGGTGCTCTATCTCATTGAGCTTTCATCCAAGCAATGCGCTGCATCTCACGAGCCATTTCTGGCTCGGGATCGCTGCTGGCCTTCGATCAACGAAGCCAGACTCACTCATAGCAAAGCAAACTCGTACAAGATCAAATGTTGGGTATGCGAGCTGGGACTTAACATCTTCAACCTCAGCTAGCTGGACTTCTTTTGCTTAGACTTAGCTTGCATTGAGCTTTTACCTATCTACTTTGCGAGATCAAATTTTATCCATAACATAAGCCCCCTAACTCTCAGTTCGCTTCGTGGATTGGGTGAAAGTTGTAATTTTGCTGGGTAGTCAAAGTCTCTGCACTTAGATTGTTGTGTTGTCTTTTTAGTCCTTTGTCTTTTTAGTCCTTCAATCTTTCACTTCATTTGGTTTAAGCCATACCTCTTACTATTCGTGATCCATGGCCATTAGTGTGGTAACCTTCTTTTTCCTGGATTGTTTGATCTAGAATAACTAATTATCCTTTAGGCTATTCACTAAACCTGGACTAGTTTATAAAGCATGAGAAGCTTTTCTTGCTTCTTCATGGAATGGCCTGATGGATGCTTTAGTTAAGCCCCCCATGTTTCTGGTAGTTCAGCTTTTGGTAAAGCACTTTGAGGTGTGCATGGTCTGCTGTAGGAGATTAGGAGGTGTGAATGGCCTACTGCATGTGACTTCCCTACATAACTCTTCTTGTTGGCTGTTAGGGAGTCTTGTGTAGATCTTGGATTACTTCCTCACAGTTCTGCTGTGAGATTCAACCTTGCCAGCCAGACTACTGAGCATTTTTTTTGAATTGCATTAGGTGCGAATTAGGAAAGGAGCCATTAGTTGAAGAAGGCTAAAAGAAGAAGAAGATTAAGAAGTAGTCATGCTCGTCGATCCTCCAGCCAGTTGGAGTCTATCTCCTAAGGGCCGGCCCTTTCCTTCCTTGTGGAAGCGATAACTGTAGGCTTTATACTTTAATCTTATACTTTGAATCTTCTAATGTAAATTTACCTCGTTGAATGAGGCCTTTCAATGAATGTGCTTTCTTTGTAACTCTTGAGCATCGTATTGGCTGCTCTATACATTATAGATAATAATGTATTTTCCGATAAATCATAGTTGAATAAGATGACCAATCAGCCACATTCAGTTAATAACAAATCTTAGCATGCAAGTGCCCTTATAGTCAATAAGTAATATTTAGGCAGGTCGCATATGAGCTGTGATAACACAATATTTCATGCATCTATTTGTCCTCATACTTAGCATTTTAAGCTTTAAAATGACATGTTTCTAGCTGTGTTAGTGTGTATTTGTGATTTG
>JANHAO010011566.1:0-16921 GCA_026873985.1 Saraca asoca | reverse complement strand
TAGATGATATAGGAATATATTGTTTACCTTGCAAAACCTAAGGGATTTGGTGCTAAATTTGTGCTCTAAAACTTGGATTAGCATATGAATATGTATTATTCAATTTAAGGGTTTTAAACATGTTAAAATTGGAAAATTTGCATGTGCTGATTTGAAATCCAGTGTAAAGGGAAAATTACTGCAGTTTCACTATAACAATTAGGAAGAAATTGCATGTTAAAGGAATTCATCAATCTCAACTATCCAATTCACATCTTGATCCACTTTCCTAGGGAATTTAGTGTCTCATTTATAGAATATTTCAGTAGTTTAATTCAGCTTATCATTTTTTAATTGTTAGTCATTTTAGATAGCTCAACAAATCATTGATTGTTCCATTCAAGTTTTACATTAAAGTTGCATGAAATTCAATCCCTATGGAGATGATACTCACTCACTCTATATTACACAGTTGACTGCGTGCACTTACATAATTTGAGTGATAAATTCATTATAAACAAAACTCACTCAACACTGGGTGCCACCTCCTCAGCAGATTGCACCCCCGTCGCCTCTAAAATTGCTCCCATCTCCTCGTCATCGTCCCCTATCAAGTGACGGTGTTGCATATGACCTGCTTCCATCTATAAAGGAAGAAAGCCAGTTAGGTCGCTGCGAATAGGACGCACCAAAACTAGAAAAAAAAGCTAAAAACCCCCACGGATCACAGGTCATACGCAACTCGAGCCATCTCAGTGACTATGCAAAATCGCACTAGGAGAGGGGAAAAGAAAGAAAAAAGGATGGCCCCGAGCTACACAAGGCCTGATGGAAAAAAAATTGGGTAACTCCAGGAATGACTAACAAACTAACTCCATTAAACCAAACAAGATAGAATCCCAAAGAAATAAACTAACAAGTCGAATCCGCAAAGTCCCTAAGACAGGAGAAAGGAACAGAGACTTACCGTAGTTTCTTCGAGGGTACAGGTCTGGTCGAAATGTATTTGCAACTTCGGCAGGGAAAATCCCAGAACTGGGGGAGAAGACCAGAAAACAACCAGAGATTGAGCAAAATAAGCAGGGAATGAAAAAAGGAAAAAATTTCAAATGAAAAGGGACGAAGGAGTTCTCCTGATATAAAAGGAAACGGCCCTACTGTTGGATCAAAAAGGCTATTGGCTACCCACAATCCAACGGCTGGGGGGATACGAAAATCAATAAATGATGGTACAAAAAATTGTACAAAAATTCAGAAGCCATAATTACCTGTCGTCATAGAGAAAATGAAAGACCGTGCATGCTGAACAAGCAAATGAATCAGGCAACTCAAATGGCCATCAAAAGATCGAAGGGCTTGAACAACGATCTCGCGTCCAAGTAGTAAGCAGAAAGTGTAGAATTCTTATGTGAGCCACGTCCAAGTAATGTGCTTGTGCCGCACAAAATTCTTGCATGGAACGACTTTGTGTCTAAGTAATGTGCCAACCGCACAGAATTCTTGCACAGGTTGAGGGCTTGAAAAATGATCTCGCATCCAAGTAGTACACAGAAAGCATAGAATTCTTATACGGGCCACATCCAAGAAATGTGCTTGCCCTGCACAGAATTCTTGCGCAGAATGACCTTGCATCTAAGTAGTGTGCCAATCGCACAGAATTCTTACATAGGTCAGGGGCTCAAAAAATGATCTCGCATCCAAGTAGTACGCAGAAAGTGTAGAATTCTAGTGCGAGTTGCATCCAAGTAATGTGCTTGCCCCGCACAGAATTCTTGCATGGAACGACCATGCGTCCAAGTAGTGTGCCAACCGCACAGAATTTTTGCGTAGGTCAGGGGCTCGAAAAATGATCTCGAGTCCAAGTAGTACGCAGAAAGCGTAGAATTCTTACGTGAGCTACGTCCAAGTAATGTGCTTGCTCCGCACAGAATTCTTGCATGGAATGACCTTGCGTCCAAGTAGTGTGCCAATCGCACAGAATTCTTGCGCAGGTTGGGGGCTTAAAAAATGATCTTGCATCCAAGTAGTACGCAGAAAACGTAGAATTCTTACACGAGCCACATCCAAGTAATGTGCTTACCCCGCACAGAATTCTTGCACAAAACGACCTTGTGTCCAAGTAGTGTGTCAACTGCACAGAATTCTTGCGCAGGTCAGGGGCTCAAAAAATGATCTCGCGTCTAAGTAGTACGTAGAAAGCATAGAATTCTTGCGCGAGCTGCATCCAAGTAATGTGCTTGCCTTGCACAGAATTCTTGCATGGAACAACCTTGCGTCCAAGTAGTGTGCCAATCGCACAGAATTCTTACGCAAGTCGGGGGCTCAAAAAATGATCTCACGTCCAAGTAGTACATAGAAAGCATAGAATTCTTGCGTGAGCCACGTCCAAGTAATGTTCTTGCCTCGCACCAAATTCTTACATGAAATGACCTTGCGTCCAAGTAGTGTGCCAACTGCACAGAATTCTTGCGCAGGTCGGGGGCTCAAAAAATGATCTCGCGTCCAAGTAGTATGCAGAAAGCGTAGGCTTGCGCGAGCCGCATCCAAGTAATGTGCTTGCCCCACACAGAATTCTTACACAGAAGGACTTTGCGCATATACAAAGTCCCCGCCAGATAGAAGATTCCCTCAAAACACTAATCAATGTCAGAGAATTCAACAGTCTAACCCCTCTTTTACAAAATTCGAAGCCAGAAGCAAAAGTTGAGACGTAACTCTCACCTCGTGAGGCGAGTCAAGAGTTGGGGGGCTTATGTTATAGGCGTTATTTGGATATGAGGTTCGATAAGGGCGACATCTAAAGGAGTATAATCAAACGAAGAAAGGATCTAGGGTAAAATTTAACTCCACCAATAAGAGACCTCGATCACTAAAAGAAGGCCACGAGGGCCCGATATGCCACTAGGCCTCGCTATACCGTGGGACCTAAGATATAAAGGGTTATGATCATGCAGACCAAGATCAATAGGCAACCAAACGAGAACGAAAGTAACGATCATGGCACCTCGACCCACGATCTCCCCTTTAGCCCACTGCTAGCCGACGATTGTACAAAGTCTAGTCAGCAGCCTAAAAAGTACCAGAAGAGTTGACAGCTCAGGCCTCAGGCAATACATCAACTCCCCAGAAATCTGACAATGATTTGCCCAGCATTAATTGTCTGACGACAAGCATTTAATGCTAAGAACAGCAAAGGTGATCATTTTTTCGATCAAGAAGATTACTCTTATAACCCTCTCCCCCACTATAAATGGAAGGGAAGGGACCATAGGAGAGAGAGAGAAAAAAACATACAGAAAACCCCACTAGTGAGAGAAAGCCCCTTGTATCTATAATCCTCATTAGGAGGATACAATGTGAGTCACGAAAAAGTGATTTTAGCCATTGTAACTCGGTCTAACAAGACCTTTGGAAAGCAAATAACAAAAGAGTAACGTAGACGTAGGGGCCGATAACTGGCTTTAGCCGAACCATAATAAGTCCTCAGTGTTATTGTTCTCTTCCTAATTTTCTCCTTAAACTTTTGCTGCTCATTTTCATTCTTTCTCAAACATGCAGTCAGGGGTGTTGTGCTAAGGAAACCAGTTGACCAAATTTTAGTGTCAACACTCATAAAAGCACTAGACTGACTTTAGCATTGAGTGTGTTAGGCAAACCACTTCTACTATGCACTATTGAACCTATTTTTTGTGCAGGGCATTTCGTAGTTGTAAGTCACCACGTAGGTAGACTTACTCTAATCAGAAAGCTTCATTTGGTACCTTCTATGACTTTCCTAGCCACTATCATGGCACGACACTTGTTTTCACTCCTGCTCCACACATGCTCCATCATCCTTTGAGGATCGTTGCATAGGAACATAAGAAGTGCACAGTCAAGATCAAATGGTAGATAAAGCACACAAATAACCATTGAAATCGAGTGTGACATTTTGGCTGAGCAAGTCTTCCTATTATAGGCAGAGCTAGATGCCCTATATCAAACACAAGCTTTGCCATTTTTACCTCTGCCACCCTTATGATGTTAATTCCTATTTTCATAGAAATCAACCCTACCTCAAGTCAAATCCCACTTACCTTACTCCCACCATCACTATTTACCTTACTCGGGTTTGCGATTAGGCAATTGCTCATTATCCCTAGCAAATCGCCCGATGTTGTCCGTATTTGAGCTATTGGCATGATTGGAGAATTATATAAATGTCAAGAAGGTGGAGCTTGCCCAAAGACAAATTGAGCGCAATTAGTCTAAGAGTATGCAACCAAGAGACAAAGGATGTAAGCACATGCTACCGTATCAATGGTTTAATAACTATAAGTCATTAAATGCACCCATTAACCATATTGTCCAAGATGTTCAAGTAGCAGCATTAATGAAATTTCCACCTTAAAAGAGTAGAAAGTTCCCTACAACAGATAAGTCAAAATATTGCAAGTTCTATCAGGATTATGGTCATCAAACTGATGAGTGTGTCATGTTAAAAGATGATATTAAGGCTTTAATTTGGAGAAGATACCTCTCTAAATATAAGAAATTTCAAGGATGGTTAAGAAAGAGAAAGTAGAAAGGAATGCAAACGCTTGCCAGGAATCGGTCAAATGGATGGACAACAAACAGAAAAAGGAGCCGCCAAATTTAGGGATGGTTGAAATGATTGTGGATGGTTTCGTTGGAGGAGGAACCTCCAAGAATGCTAAAAAATTGCACCTCTGGTTCATCATGGCTGTTAAGGGAAAGAAAAAAAGAGACACTAATAACCTATCTACTTAATGGAAAAAGACCTTAATGACATTGATCGGTACCACGATAACCAAATGGTTATCTTGACACTAATCCCTAATTTCCTTGTCAAGCAAGTCCTTGTTGATCAAAGGAGTTTTTGTAGACATCTTATATTTGCATAACACCGATGCCCTTGGTATTCCAAAGAGCATGTATAATCCTTACAAATGTGTTCTGTTTGGTTTTACAGAAGGACAAGTACAAGTCAAAGGAATGCTTACTCTAAAAGTAACCTTAGGCATTAGACCTCTAACAAGGTGCATTATGTCAATTTCTTAGTGGTACCCATGCCAAATAGTGCCTATAATGCCATTCTTAGTCAACCTTTCATAAATTAGGTAGAGGCCATTGTCTTCATTCCCACTATAGGAAGTACATGTGAAGTTTGAACCGATTAACAAGTGGTCTACAAGTGTTATATGGCTAGCCTTGCTAAGAATAAAGAAAGCACAAGTGGGACAAAATAGATGGCCATCAATCCACCTAGCAGTGAATGCCAAATGATAGACTTGGCATTACTAGATGTCCAATAAGATAGCGGCCATTGATCGAAACCTGATTAGATATGAAAGAAGTATACATTATTGGAAAAAATGATGATAGGATAATAAGTGTAGATCTCTTAACAATTGACAAGACACGACTAATTGAGCTCATCAAAAAGTATATCAAAATCTTTGCCTGGCTAATCGTAGATATGCAGGGGGTCGATCCAAACATCGCATACCATAAATTATTGATCAGCACTAGCATCAAACTTGTTTAACAAAAGAAAAGAAACCATGGCATTGAGCAACATAAAATAATAAGAAAAGAGGATGGGAAGCTATTAAGAGCTAGTTTCATCTGAGAAGTCCTGTACACAGCCTGACTAGAAAATATAGTCTTTGTCAAAAATGTTGGTGGTGGACAAAGGATATGCATTAACTTTACAGACCTCAACAAGGCATGTACAAAAGACCCTTATCCATTATGGAACAATGATCAGCTAGTTACAACGCTTTTGGGTGTGAGGTCTTGAGCTTTGAAAACGTATTTTTTAGGTTTAATCAGTTAGAGTATGCACCCGGATGACAAAGATAAAACAACATTCATAACTAACCAAGAAGTTTACTACTATAAGGTAATGTTGTTTGGTTTAAAAAATGCATGAGCAACTTATCAGATAATGATAAATAAAGTCTTTGCCAAACAAATAAGGCAGAACATGGAAGCATATGTTGATAACATGATAATTAACTTGTAGGGTATGAACCAACATTTAGAAGAGATGTTTAACATCTTAAAGAACATCCAAATGAGACTAAACTCCAAAGTAATATGCATTTAGAGTAAGAGTAGGGAAATTCTTGGGCTTCATGCTCACTGAGTGAGGAATAAAGGCAAACCTATCTAAATGCCATATGATTATTAACATGAAAAAACCTGTTGACCATCAAAGAATTCCAAGCACTAAACAACATAATCACTGCCTTAACATGCTTCATGTCCAAGTCAGTTGATAAATATACTCCCTTCTTTAATTTACTTAAAAATGCTAGAAATTTTGTATGGACTGACGAATGCGAGAAAGCTTTCAAAGAATTGAAAAAGTACTTGGCCACACCACCTACACTTTCTTGACCAAATCCTAATGAAAAATTATATGTGTACTTGGCAGCAACTGAGAGTAATAAGTTTGGCTCTCATTTGAAAAACTAAAGAAGATCAAAGGCTGATATACTTCATAAGTTGAAATTGCACGAGGTGGAGATGAGGTATCAGGAGTGTGCTTTGCTCTCTGCATCTCGAAAACTAAAGCCTTATTTCAGAACCATCATATAATCATTCAAATGGATGCTCACATTAGACAAGTGCTCCACAAGCCTAATCTTATTGGTTAACTTATTTCATGGGCTGTAGAGCTCTTTAAATATGGACTCATTTATGAAACACAAAGAGCAATTAAAGCACAAGCGCTTGTAGACTTTGTAGTGGAGATGACTAAGGTGAAGGAAGAAAAGCAGAATGAACAAATTGGGTACTGCATGTTGACAAATCATTATATAGCAAGGGAAGTGGAATAGGCATAATCCTTAAAGGACTCGGTGACCTAGTGTTAGAATACTTACTAAAATTTGATTTCAAAGCAACCAATAACCAAGTAAAGTATGAAACCTTGATAGTAGAACTATGATTGCCAAAGGAGGTGCGTGCTTGGTCTTTGACAATTATGAGTGATTTCTAGTTGTTAATCACCCGAGTGAAATGGAAGTATGAGATTAAGGGCCAATGTTGATTAAATATGCCTAAATGGTAAAAAAACCAACTTAAAGAAATTGAATATGAATTGACAAGGATCCTTACAGTAGAAAATGACCATGTAGATACATTTGTAAAGCTAGCCAGCCAAAGCAATTATTAATAATCGAACAATAATAAAAGAAACACTCTAGGCCCTTTGTACAAAAAAAATTATGTGCATAGAATAGGAAGAATCTTGAATGACACTAATTATATCTTTCCTCAAGAATGACCATCTACCAAAAAATAGGAAGGAGGCCAAAAACATTGAATGATAGTGAGCATATTTCTTCTTAGAGAATAATCATTCGTTGAAAAAAAGCTTCCCACTCCCATCTCAAAGGTGTTAATGACTAGTCAAAGCTGACCACATCCTAAGAGAAATCCATGAAAGGATCTATGATTGTCACTTAATTAGTGCAGCTTTAGTACTGAAGGCCATTTGGTTGGGATATTACTGGTGCACAATGAAAAAAAAAAAAGGTAATTAAGCTAGTGTAAAAATGTAAAAGATGCCAAAAATTGGTCAAAGTCCAGAGACAATCACCAACAAACCAAATATATATAGTTTCTCCATGGCCATTTGACTAATAGGGGATTAACCTCTTAGGACCCTTTCCAATCACTTTCAATTAGTTAAAATATATCGTGGCAGTCGTCTACTTCACAAAATGGGTCAAAGCAAAATCTGTCTTAACTATAACTTCAAATAATGTGTAGAAATTCATATGGAAGTCCATCATTTGTAAGTAAAATTTTCTTTTAGCATTTCATCAAGATAATTTCATTTGGCTAATAGTTCTTTGTAGATATGGTCTCTCAGTAACAATCGTATCTAACAATGGGAAATAGTTTGCTAGTAATAGTTTCACATTTTGTCAAAGGTTAGGAATCAAGCAAAATTTCACATCTATCGAACATTCCTAAACCAATGGACAAGCTAATTTGGCAAATAGGATAATTCTAAAAGGACTGAAGAAAAGATTGGATGGAGCCAAAAGAAAATGGTTAGAATAATTGTTGAGCATCATGTGGTCCTACAAAATTATCCCACACTTTGCTATAAAGGAAATCCCATTCATGCTTTCATATGGATTTGAAGCTATGCTCTCAGTTAAACTGGGACAATACTCTGATCGAAAAGAAAATTATAAACAAGAGGAGAACAAAAAAAGAAGAAGAGAACAGTTGGACATTCCAATGGAAGTTAGGGATATAACCCACCTTTATAATGAATGATGCAAAGGGAAATAGCCAAAATGGCTTACAATAAGGTTAAGAAAAAGAGTTTACAAGAGGCATGCTAGTCCTCTATCGAGTGGATGAATTGTGAAAGTTACAAGTGGAAGGAAAGCTAATGGCATCATGAGAAGGCCTTTACTAGGTGAAAAAAAGCCCGTCAAATAGTGTGTCACCTTAAGATAATTGAAAGGAATGTTATTCCCCACACTTGGAACACAACACACCTTAGAGCTTATTATGTCTAGATCTGATGACTAGTTGGTCAGTAGAACATGTAATAAATAACTTGTTATGAAATAAAAGAAGATTCCTCACTATCAGATTTAAGGTACTTTACCACTTGAAACTCGAGTAGTCCCTTAACATTTAAAGTCCAAATAGTCCCTCGGCATTTGAAGCCTGTGTGGTTCCTCTAAAATAAACGATAGAGTAAGACTTTGGCACCTAAACTTAAGCAATTCCTCAATACTTAAATAGCAAAAATTAAAGGAAATGAAACTGAAAGGAAAAGCTAGCACATAATCAAATGACGCATTGTAGGTCAAATTAATTGAATAATCTAAGGGCCTTGAGAGTTATCCCTTAACACTATAAAAACCTGAGTAGCCCATCAGTGTTCAAATGTGGCATAAAATCAATACTGATATGTAAAATGATTAACTCGTTGGAAGTCTTAAGACAAAGTGAATAACTTGTTGATGGCCAAATGCAGAGAAGTGAAGATAAAGGTATGAAGTTGAATGAATTAAAGAGCAAAATCCATCACGTTTAAGATAAAATATTCCACAAAGCATACAAAGTATTGAAAATAATACAAACACTTAAGCTTGATCAAGTTTCTTTAAAATGTTTTTAAGGGATATGTAACTATCAATCTTATAAAGATCGAACTTCATAGCTTAGTCAAAGCAGGATTGATACATAGGGTAGGACAGGTTTGTAGCTTTAATAATCTCCTTCCGTAACTCTTTCCTTAGCCCCAAAAGCACCTTTATCCTTATCATAATCCCTTTTACTTGACCTTCAGCTCCTAGTCTTTCTGCAAAAGCAACTTAGAGGATCTATTCTTCTTTGCCACTGCCACATCTTTTTTCTTTACCAACTTGGATATGTAGTCAATCAAGTCTTAGATGCTTTTGTCACAATTAACAAGATTTGTAGTCTTAGCCTTGAGCTCTTTTCATAAATTCTCCAGAGCATTAGAGTCAATCTCAAAGTGTTCTCTTTCATCTTGGGCAAAAGCTGGGACAGTTAACAAAATAGACACTATAGATTAAGCAATCTAGGCCAAGACAAGAGCACAGATCTCTTTGAATCCCTACAAATCCATCTTCATATGGTCAATCTCAAGAATCTCTCCCTTATGCTAATGATTTGAAAATGAGAAAATACAAGTCAACATACGAACAAGCAGTTTAAAATAGTAATGCAAAGAGAAATAAGACATATGAAGGATACCTTAAGTATCGAGTGAACTTAGTGCTAAGATGTGAAGGATCAAATCTTGCTTGCTAGTTTGAAGAAAATTATTTTATATTATTAGCTTTCTTGAAGGCAATAAAATAAATATTTTTAAGTACTATGTATTTATTCATATTGCTTCATTGTCTTTTTTTAGTTAAATATTATTCTTACATTATAAGTTATGATTGGTTTTAAAAGATTAAATTTTTCTATCAAACCATACATTTTATAGATAACCCTACTATAAGAGCATGTAGAATGCATTATGAAGGAAATAAGTGAGATGAGGCTACACATATATTAGTTATCAGTTAGTTAAGGTTAGTTAAGAAGGTTCAATATATGAAGAAAAGGAAAGTAAGACAAATAGATGAATGTGTATGTGAACTAACAAGGGATATTGGAGGATTTATATGCACTAAAGGGTTATGGGATAGATAATCCCATATAACAGGGGGTTATGGGACAGATGATTTCCCATACGACAATGGGTTATGGGATAGATGGTTAATCATGCGATAGGAGGTTTTGGGATATAATGCTTTAAGGCACAAACAGTCATGAAAAGTCTTAAGAGATAAGTTAAAGTTAAAGTATATAGACATCACTCTTTTAATATCTCCTATTGTCAGTATAATTATGAAAGATAACTTTACATGGTCATCATATATGGCCCATGGTCATCAAATATGACCAATTAAAGTAAATATAATGTTTCTAATTATGTTATGTTTATGATATGATCGAAGAGTCAATAAGGTTAAAGGTAGACAGTAAGTCTAAAAGATCAAACATGAAAATTTTAGAGATGGTTGTGAACTTATTTTTGAAAAGTATATAAAAAAATATGTTTTCCATTACATATATAATATATGCATGTACTTATATTTATGTCTGTGACTAAAAAGGATTTTCAACCTAAAGTTGAGTTTACTTTTTTGTTCACTGAGTAATCGTACTCACCCCTTTCATTAACATTTTCAAGTTAATGAGTTCTATAGAAGCTGTTTCAATTGAGAGATACTTCAAGATTTGCATGTAATTGAACTTAGGTATGCGGTTTCCTTGATTCTCTTTAGTGGCTATGGTCTATCCTACTATATATTGGGTCTTTAGATATAAAATTAGTTTTTAAAAAAAGGATTTCATTTTTATTTTTTTTAAAAAATTATTCATTTATAATGATTTTAAGTGAAATCATGCATATCATGTGATTTATAAGAAGGTACCAAAAGATATGTTTTTAGCATTTATTTCATGTTTTCAAAATAAGGAAGGATTTTTAGTTGAAAAATGCTCACAGTTTATCGATCATCACAGGGTGATTTATGCCAACCACACCTTGAATTTTGGAATGTGACATAAAGCTTCCTTAAAAGTGTACCATTTTTAGCATTTGATGAAACTTTATACATCTGAGACATAACAATCAAGAACTCCTTAGTCTCAATAGTGTTGAAAGACCACTCAACAAGTGTTTAGGGATAAACCTCTTCATTGTTAGATAACACATTCGATTCAACTTTCACCAAGCTGCATATGCTTATTTCTATGCATTAGTCTTGTCTTATTAGTGGTCATTGACAAATTCACATCTGCCATCTAAATAGTAAATTCCACATCTTGTTTCCACTTCTTGAAATTTGAACCAATCAATACCTCAATAGTGATCATTTTATTGTTAATAAAAAAAGTGACTAATTAGATCAAACACAATGCAACATATTATAAAATTGTAGGATTATACTAATAAAAAAAGTCATATAAAAATAACATAATTGAGAACTTAGATACATCATTATGCAGCATCTTTGGACAGAATACATAACATGCAATTCCAAATTCTCCACATGAAATAATCCAGGAATATATTCCTATATTTGTAAATCTACCACCTTTGGGTGAATGGACCACTTAGATAAATCACTTCCCAATTATATATCTCATGTGACATCTCTAAATCTTATACAAAGTCAACACCTTTGGACAAGAGAACTTTGTACTTAATTAGAGACATCCCTTATCATCAAAGTTCAAAATCTTACAAATAAAATGAGTTGTCCACTTTTGTGATAACAATTTAATCAATTCATAAAATTTTCTTTTATGTTAGGCTACACTTTATTATTATCCATGCAAAAATAACTTTAATGTTGTGATTTAATCCTTATGGACATGTGTCATAAATGTATTTAATCACATCCTAATATGTAACATCGTTCATATGAGATACACAAATTATCTCTTAATAATACTACAATTCAATTGTACTAAAGCATTGTGATCCCACTTTATGAGAGATAACAAAATCTCTTCAATGTGACATTGATGATGCAAAGTGTGTCAAAAATTCAATTGTATGATATATTGAAACATAATTATCTCTAATGTCACATAAAAATAAAATTTGCTTGCATATTACATGAAAAATCAACTTTATTATGGCTTTATATAAACTCTTAAGATTAATTTATAGTTAGGATTTTGATCAAACTCATCACATAACATAATTTAATTTAACTCATATTATAAAATCAACTTCTTATCAAAAGCAATCATAAGTGAAACCACTATTCATTCATCATTAGGGAAATACTTATAAAAAACAATCATTACCACTAAGTTTCCTACTTACCTCATTCACTTATCAAATAAAACAAATCAATAAAGATTTGATTAAACAAATCATTGAATAAACAATCTAAACAAAATCATGGTCCTTTTTGTTTGTTAAAACCACAATTGATGAATAAATCAAAACAATTAAAAACTATAGTCCCTATTCAATATTTCAAAGGTCTAATTGATTTATAATCCATGTCACTAAATATGTAATCAACCACAGAAAATAATGCAAAACACGGATCTTTACAGCTTGCATAAAATATCATGTCAAACTTTCAAAAGAAAAGGGCAACAGGGACATATGTGCAAATGAATCACACAAAAAAGAGAAAAAATAAATAAATACTTGAGTTTTAAGATCATGTAATCCTACTTTGATGTCAATTGTAAGATAAAATTGGGAATATAGAATTATTTTATACCCAAGATCATACTTGAATTCATATAATACCATATTATTGAAATGAGTTGTAAGATAGAATCTGTTTTGAAATTTATTGACATATCAAATAAAAAAAATGATCGAATATAATCAAATGTACTAGGTTCTTCTTTCTTGATCTCACAGTTAGGTCTCTTAAATGATAAAAATAAAAACTTTATTAGTTAGATCATAAAAAAGGAGACTTAGCACTCACTTTAAAATAGGTGCATTATGATTTCCATCTAATAATCTCCAATAGACTTATTAGGCTTACATAATTTTACCCATATTTTATTAATTAGAATAATAAATCTACTAATTAACCAGATTTTAGGATTATTTTATATCTCTCATTTTACCATATATATTATCTTAATTCAAAATTACAATTAACGTTAATTCATATTTGATTAAAAATAACATAAAAAAAATTATGCTTTATCACAATCTTGAGCAACGTGACGGCATCATGTAAGCTTTGATGCTCATGGATTGATATTTGGAATATTCGTTACGATAGTCAGCCAAGTTTACTTAAGCGCCATATTTGTTTATTTTGATTTTTAGATCATTGTGTTGGCTTTTATTTATGTGGTAAGCAACGGCTATAATATCTTTTGGATATGATAATGTTTGCCAACATCCGTAAAATACGATCAAGTGAGTCATTTAAAATTGATGTATCAATTCGTTACGGGGAGGAGAAAGGGGACAAGGGATGGCCCTTCCCCATGATCAATGTCCCTACTCACATACTTTTATACACTGTAGTTTGTGACTTCACAAATTTTAAACAAAAAGAGCATTTAAATTTATTTAAATAAAAATTATATGATTCTTAAATAAAAAAAAATATCTCCAGATATATCCATTTTTTCTCTCTTTTATGATAAAATAAGAAATTTTCTTACTTTATCATACTTTATAAGAATTTCATGTAAAAGATATAATCGGTCAAAACAAAAAGTTCACATAACTAAAAAAAATATATAATTTCTGTCTGATTCTTACTTCTTTTTTTTTTTTTTTTCAAAATATGACATATTCTACCCAAGTATCATCTTCATATTAAAAGTTCCATACATTCCTAATCATGTATTTAAAAGCTACTTGAAGCGATTATGACTTAATGTAAATTTTATTGTGACTTTTTTTTAAGAGTATGAAAGCTTGTGTGACCTTGGGCTTATCAATGAGCTTATAAAAGGTGCAATTTTTAGGGAAAATTGTAAAATATTTTAATATGCAGGAAAAAAATATTTGTTCTTTTACACTTGATCTCTGTAAATGAAAAATCTTGACTATGTCAATAAAGGAAGCATATCAAGTGAGAGTATGACTTTTATATATGAGTAAAAGAAGCAATCATGTTTTAAATAAAAAATGAATTGAAATCATCAAGTGAGAGTATGACTTTTATATATGAGTAAAAGAAGCAATCATGTTTTAAATAAAAAATGAATTGAAATCATTTCAATTCAAATTACTTCATTTCAATCCTGAAAAACTGGTTGCAAACAAAAGATGGAAGATGATGTAATCAACCAATTTTACTTAAGTGCCATATTTGTTCGTTTTGATATCATTGTGTCGATTTTTATTTATGCGGTAAGCAACGGCTATCATATCCTTTGGATATGATAATATTTGCAAACATCCGTAAAATAAGATAAAGTGAGTCATTTGAAATTGTTGTATCAATTTGTTATACTCACACACTTTTATACATTGTGATTTGTGACTACACAAATTTTAAACAAAAAGTGCATTTAAACTTATTTAAATAAAAAAATTATATGATTCTTATTGACGGTGAAATTTGGTTCATATAGAGAGCCCAAATTTTAGCCAACGAAGAATGATTCGATGAACTCCAAACTGCAATCTAATGCAGAAATCAGAGAAAGAAGACGAAGAACACAGTAGATAGTAGAGATTTTTTAACATGGTTTGACTAAAGTCTATTCATTGACCCCTACGTCTATTCATTGACCCCTACGTCCACGAATGATGTTATTGCTGGAAGAGTATTTATAATGTGTAGTATTTTTGCGGGGATTTCTCTCTAGTGAGCTCTCTGCCTCTCAGAATACTCTTCTTTTTTTTTTTTACAATGAGTTCTCTCTCTTTTTTCTATTACACAGAGTCCTATATACATAAAGGCTAATCCTACAATTTGGCTCTTGCAAGCTCTCTGTCAATCAGCACCTACAGACTGGCTCTTCCTCATTTTGTATGCTCAGCTGGCCTTGGCTGAGAATGGCTTCTTCAACAAACTGAGCTTCCATTAGCTGGGCTTTTGCCAGCTCGCCCAAAAAATGCATACAACATCAGTCCTCCAACTCTCAGTGCGCTTTGTGGACTAAAAGTTAGACTTCTGCTAGTAAAAGCTCGATATGCCATGCTGACATGAATAAGTTCCTGCAAATCATAGTTTAAAAGATTTAAGTAGAATGAATGTCCGATAAGTCAATCGACTTCGGTAGCAGATATTAATAAATCATATGATTTAACATAAATAGGCTTTTAGCCAGAAAATCATGATTTAGAAATATATGTCATATTGAATGACCAAGGAGGTCGCTCAGATGCATGATGAGCAGGGTGTTTGGAGTGTCGATGGGGTTGCCTTCTGGAGTTCCCAGTAGAGTTCGATGCAGACACAGTTTTGCCTTAGAAAGGTGTCTCGTTAGGGAGATCTTGTTCCCTTCTAAGTATTGTCCCACTTTGGCAATCGCCTTGGAGTTTTGTCCCCTCAGACTCGACCAGGCGTACCTTGATCGTCAGGTGAGGGTGCCTCATTTGGCATAAGTTTAGATACTTATTGGGCGCATCTGTGTGACCTACCTGGGCACCCAGTAGTGCAACTTTAGCTCTGAAAGGGAGAGTAGAAAACTAGCTGTAATAAAATATTTAATGCTGGGACAAGAAATTGCATCCAGGTTATTCAAACAGATAAGGAATGATAACTTAGCTTATTCAAATGTGAGTCATAATGTTGCTGGAACTGGAATGGCAAGCCCCCCACTCTAGGTTTTTGCTCGGCTTGGTGTTGACCTCGGAGACAGAAGGCACGGACTCGAGGTCATCTGGAAAGTGAAGGTAGGAATTCTTTTTGGTTACCTTAAGCTTCGGAGTCACATCTAGCTATGGCATGCATTTCCATTGGCAGCACCATCAGCAAAAGCATATTATCTCATACACCACGTTCTGGTGTCAGCGTCCTTGGTGGTATAGGTCCCCTGCAAGGTGGGATGAGTTGGTCCCTCGATCTAGCTCCAACACATGGCGGTATGGGCACGATATTATTCCAAGTTGCATGGGCTTTGTTGCCAAATCAAACCACCGTACACTAGCTACACAAGCCCCCCATTGAAACTAGATGCTACATGTCTGGTGTGCAAGCTAGCCATTAAGCTTGACCTCTGCATGGCTATAAGGGAGCTTGTTACTGGTCCACATCAAAACCGTTCTCAATTTATGGCAACTAAGAGCTCATGACTGAAGTGAGCTACAATAGGCTGTTGCTACAAGCTAGGCATTATGTGGACTGCTCACTGTGAGGACCAAATTACTGATGGCTATGAAGATCGAGTTGTTACATGCTATGAGCTCCGACGTTGAAACAAGCTGCAGTTGAGTGTGACCTTCGAGCTGCTAGGTGACTACAAGCTTGACAAACTTTAAACTGTTATTAGGTAGTTGGGAACTCATCACTACATGGACTACCACGTTGCATGGCCAAGGCATGGGTCTGCTATCGAAGCATCTCGTTACATAGTGACACCAAGCATGGCTGGAGTGCGAGCTCGTCTCCAAGTTCATGATTGTGTAAGCTCGTTGTTGCTTGGACTGCAGAAAATGAGCTCATAGTTAGAGGATGTAAGTGACAATAGCTGGTTGGATGAAAGTAGCCAATCTTAGTAGCAAATAAAGCAATCCGATGTTGAACGATTTGTTAGAAAAGGAAGAAAGGTTGGCAGTCTATTGGCTCGTGTATTGCTTTTCGATGAAGGCGAGACCTGATGCGAATTGTTGAGGCCGATCGAATTAGAAATTTATAAATTGAAGCTACCTAAACTAACTTGTAGTATAGGCAACCCAGGTCGAACCCAAGGACCA
>JANHAO010011565.1:0-16888 GCA_026873985.1 Saraca asoca | reverse complement strand
ATCCCACATTGGCTAAGTCAGGATCCGGGGAAGGCCTTATAAGGGAGGTTCGTCCTCACCTTGCAGGCGCGCTTTTGGGACAAAACCGTGCGATGAGGAAGGCTCTGAGGAAGTCTCATTTGATGAGAAACTGGAAGAGTACTGGCACCAAAGCGGACAATACCTGTGAGGGCCTTAGAATCCTTTTCCAGCACCCTTAAGTAATCCTACTACATAACCCATCTTAGGGATGACAGTTTCATCAACCAACCCAAAACCTAGTTGCCCATAATTCAATGAATCCAGCACCCACTCAGATACAAAATCTCTAACACCTGTAATTGCAAATTTCTTAGAATGTTAACCCAGTTTAACCAAACCCATATGACCTAAATTGTAACTAGCAAAACCACACCAACCATGTCCATGAAGAATACGACCCAATTAACATGATCATCAATCTTACCCAAAGCTAAACACAAAGTTCCCATCATCATTCCTCTTATTATGAAGCCACCCACCCATTCACCCCAACCATAATAGCTCCTCCACTTCCTACCCACTTCAAACTACTAACGCACATAAAGTCTTATGATGGAACAACAAATCTGCAAGAGCACTTAAAGGCTTTTTAGATAGCCATGCCACTACCCAGAGCCCTAGATGCTTTCATATGCCATGCTTTCTCAACAACATTGAAAGAGGTTACCTTGTTAGTCAATCACTACTTTTTGACAATTGGCTAAGGTATTCTCCATCCATTTTGCTACTAGCTACGCACCTAGGAAAATGTCAGCCATGTTGGTCAACTTCCAACAAGGTCAGCATGAGACCTTAATGGAGTAACTTTCTTATTTTAACACCTTGGCTTTGGAAATCAAGGACCTTAATGAAGGGGTGGCTATGCATCATATTACCTAGGAATTGTGGTCAAATTACTACTATCTAAAATGGTTGGCTTTATCCTTGCTCAAATTGTTAGCATGATTAGAGAAATAGATAAATGTTCAAAAAGTCTAGCTCTCTCGAAGACAAGTCGAGCAAAGCTGAACAAAAAATGCTTTGCTAAGGGACAAAGGATGTTAACATGAGCAATTGCCACTTCTAAGGACATATAATAATTATGAACTACTGAATGCACCAATTAGCCATATTGTACAAGATGTCTGAGTGGCAGAGTTAATGAAATTCCTACCACAAAAGCGAAGAAAATTCCTTTCAATAGACAAATCCAAATACTGCAAATTCCAATGTGATTATGATTGTCACATTAATGAATGTGTCATGTTGATATGGTGGGGCCATCTCTCTAAGTACAAAAAGTTCCAAAAGAGGCATGGTGAGCTAGAAACAAAGGACAAAAGGGAGTGCGAATTCTCCCCATGATCCAATTAATCAGATGGCAAAGGGGTAAAAGAATAATTCCCAGTGTTCGGAATGATTGAAACAATAGTAGGAGGTTTCATTGGTGGAGGGATCTCTAGTAATGCCAAAAAAGGCATCTTTGATTGGTGATGGTTGTCTAGGGAAAGTGAAAGAGATAACATTATCAATTAATTTACTTCATAGAAAAAAAAATTTTAGCAACATCAATCAAGATCATGACAATCTTAACCTTGGTACAAAACTTTCTGTGAAGCAGATCCTTGTCAATTAGGGAAGTTTCATGCACATTCTTTACTTGTATGCTATTCATGCTCTTAATATTCCAAAAAACTTATGTAAACTTTATAAATGTGTTTTGATTGGTTTTTTAGGAGGATAGGTACAAGTTGAATGAACATTTACCCTAAGGGTGATCCTGGACACTAGGCTGTTGACAAATAGTATTGATATGAATCTCTTAATTGTAGCCACCCCAAATAGTGCTTATAATGAGATTCTTAGGTGACCTTCTTTGAACCAAGTAAGGGTGATCATTTCTATCCCTCACTTGCTTATGAAGTTTCTTATTGAAGTAGGGATAGGAGAAGTTTGGACTGATCAACAAGTAGTTTGTAGGTGCTATGTGGTTAGTCTATCAAAAAGCAAGAGTGGAGAAGTCACAAGCAAGACAAAATAAGTGATCATTAATTCACCTAACATTGAATGTTTGATGGTGGATTCAAAATTTTTGGATGTGAGAGAGGACAATATGCATCGATAGAGCCTGGGTCGGACCTAGAGAAAATCCATATCTTCAAAGAAATGATGAAAGAACAATAAGAAAAAAAGGCATGGTTAATCGAGTTGCTCAATGATGAACATAATTTATACATAATTTACATCTTTTTTATACTTTTTCTTTTGTCATGTTTATGTGCTTAGTTGGACACTTGAGATTGGTTTTGTGGTTTGCTAAATTTTTGTGCTTAATTGAATTTTATTTTGTAAATTTACATTGTTTCAGATTATTTCAAGTTTTTTGGCATATCTGAAGTTTTAGACCTTAATTTTGAATGATTCTTGTGTTTTTAGAAAGTAAGTGAAAGATGTAAAAATGATATGAAGAGTCCCCAGCCCAATTTAGCCATTTTGATAGTCAAACAAAGCCCACAAGCTATAGCAAAGTGCAATGCTACAACCCAAAATCCGGATCTAGTGTTTTCATCATAAATAAGGCTCCAAAAAGCATTTCAGTGTAAACTCAATCCCATAGAATAGCTAAGACCTACACTAGTAATTTTGATGAAGGGCTTGAGGGAAAAATACACTTTTTTTTTTTTTACATAGTTGTGAACTTAAGCGTTTAAATTCATTATGAGTTAGACTGCTCTAAAAAGATGCCTTTTAAGCACATAAATTTAGCTAGAGATCGAGTTTTTATACAAGTTCAAGGCCATTGGAAAGCTAAGTGATAAACCTACATTTTATATGAAGAGTGTCATGTATAAATAAAACTCCTTCCAACCCTAAATAGGAGCCCAACTAAGAGGCACCGCATTGAGCTTGTAAATAGTTAGTTGAGCCTCTCTTATAATATCTTTTATATTCATATTCTATATTGTCTCTAAGTTTGAGGAGAAGAAGAGCTCTGCTAGGGCAAGATTTCAATCCCAAATTAGCTTTACCCTTTATTTTAATTTTACATTTTATTTTCCATTAATGTATAATTAAATTCTCATCTTAATCTAAGGGAATTTTTACACCAATTCTTTTTTAATTGTGACTTGATCTTAATTTAAATTCATTCCTAATTTGATTCTTTTGGTTCCTTGATTTTACAGCATACAATTGCCTTAGATAATTAGTTAATAGGGTCTATTAATTAATTATTCATTGTAATTTAATGCTAGTCAAATTTCTATAGGCAACTTATGGTTGTGTGAGGCTATTTGGTTGAAGTAGCAATAATGAGTTGATTTGCTGTTGGGGTGAGTTAATCTTCCTAGGGAATTAATGGCAGCTCATTAGGTTGCTGTTGAGGTAATTCAATCAATTAGACCTAGTCTTTTTAGAACTTAAAGCTATTGATAAATTAGTTAAAGTGTTAGGCTTCAACTTATTTAGTAATAAGAGTCAACTAGGTGTTGGACTTGACTGGCTAGTTTAGGGGGAAATCAACAAGGATTAATTAGGTGCTAGATTTAATTAATATCTTAGCTAGGCAGTCAAAATGTGAGTGAAATATTAGAGTCAATGAATTGGTTGTAGTAGTCCTTTGGATTAAGCTTTCCTACATCTAAATTTTCTTTATTATTGATTCTATTTTGCTTTGCATGCAACCTATTTGATTCAATTCTTATTTGTGATTAAGTAGGCAACCCCCATTCCATACAATAACACATATAGAATAAATCACCAATCTTTGTGGACATGACCTAGATTCATCCTAACTGCTAACTTTGGTGGTCTATTACTATTTTTGGCCAATTTTGACAGCTCCCAGTTAAGAAATATATTGAAAAATTTTGCCTAGGTACCTATAGACATGCTTAGGATTGATCTTAGCATAGCAAGCCACAAGCTATTGACCGATCTGGGCTTAATTAATATTTTGGCTAGGCAGTTAACATGGGAGTGAAACATTAGAGTAAATCATCAGTTAATCAATTGGTTGTAATAGCCCCCTGGATTGAGTTTTCTTACATCTAAATTTCATTTATTACTGAATTTATTTTACTTTACATGCAACATGTTTGATTCAATTCTTATTTGTGATTAACTAGCTAACCCCCTATTCCATGCTATAGCATATATAGAATAGATCATCAGTCCCTGTGGATATAATCTGGACTCATCTTAACTATTAGCTTTGGTGATTTGGTACTATTTTTGGCTGATTTTGACAGCCATCACTTAAGAAATATATTTTTCATGGGTGCCTATAGACATGTTTGGGATTGGTCTTAGTATAGCATGGCACAAGCTACTGATCGATACTAGCATAGAGCCTATTTAGTAGAAGAAGAGGAACCACAGTGTTGAGCATTAGCAAGTCATAAAAGAAAAGTAGAGAAATTGTTAAAGGCTAGTTTTGACTCGAATGTCTCTCATACTATATGGCTAGCAAATGTAGTCTTAGTTAAAAAAGCTAATAGAGGGTGGCAAATGTGTATCAAACTTCAATAATCTCAATAAGGCATGTTGAAAAGACTTTTATCCACTATCAAACATTGATCACTGGTTAATAATCCTTCCCTCATTGAGGTCTTGAGCTTTGAAAATGGATTCATGGGGTACAACCAGCTAAGAATGCACCCTGATAATGAATATAAGACAACATTCATAATAGACCAAGAGGTATATTGCTATAGAGTGATGTTATTCAGTCTCAAGAATATAGGGGCAACTTATCAAAGAATGATGAATAAAGTCTTCACAGAGCAGATAGGGTAAAACATGGAGGTGTATATGGATGATACGTTGATCAAATAGAAAATTAAGAATCAACACTTGATAGATTTGGAAGAAACATTTAGTGTTATGAAAAAACTAGATGAAGATGAATCTTAAGACATATGCATTCAACATGAGAGTAGGAAACTTCCTTGGATTCATGCTCATTGAACAAGGAATTAAGGAAAACCCCTCCAAGTGCCAAGTAATTGTCAATATGAAGAGTCTAGCAAGCATCAAGAAGGTTCATGACCAAAATGAAAGGATTGCTACTCTTACATGCTTCATGTATAAGTCAATTGACAAATATGCTCTTTTTTTTTTTATTAATTTGCTTAAGAATGCTAAAAATTTTATATGTATTGATGAGTGTGAAAAAGCTTTCAAAGATTTAAAAGAACACCTGGCCACACCATTGACACTCTCTTCACTAGAGACCAAAAAGACATTGTCTCTATATTTAGTGAATGCAAAAGGGGCAGTTAGCTCAGTGCTCATCCATGAAAATGAATGGGAGCAAAAGCTTATTTACTTCACAAGTTAAAGGCTTTATGGGGCAAAACTCAAATATCAAAAGATAAAAAATTAGCTTTCACTTTTCTCTCAGCATCCAAAAAATTAAACCTACTTCTAAAATCATTAGATAATTGTTTGAACAAATGCTTCAATTAAATAGGTGCTCTATAAACATAACCTTGCTAGTCGACTTATGGCCTAAGTAGTAGAACTTTTTGAGTATAAATTTATTTATAAGATGCAACGAGTGGTGAAAGCAAAAGTGTTGGATGAGTTTGTTATTGAAATGACAAAAATGGAAGAAGATGAGCAAAAATTTGTCTTCATCACTTCTTTAAATGCAAATCTCCTTTTATTAAATGTGTGTCTCCTTATTTAAGAAGTGATACTTATCATTAATGGCTTAGTTTCTTTACTAGATATTTCGAACTAATTCATCCCTCCCTTTTTCTATAAGGTTGTTATCCATTTGAGGAAGAAAGGGACACTTGTCTCTTTTTTTGTTTTAGTTACACTTTTAGTTCCTTCCTAGGTTTTAGTTATTCTAATCATTTGCTTGAATAAATTTTATAAAAATGATAGGTAGATAGAATTTAAATGAACTGAAATAATTAGTAAATACCAGCCTTATCAAGATGCTTTCACATTTCTAACTCTTATTTATTAATAATATAAATATTTTATTATTTCTTACTTTATTTAGTCAGATAAAAGGAATGAAATGTTACATTCCTTAACATATTGACAGTATACTTATATTGGCCGCACCATTTTTCCCCAAAAAAAAAAAATCCCTCTTACTTAGGCATTCATGGAAGAGACCATATCTCTTAAATTCTTACTTTTTGACTTACCTTCCTCTTTTGACTTCTCTTTAGACCATTTTACCCCTAGTTTGTTTAAAAGGCTCTTGGCTTTCTTTTAAAGACCTTGCAATTTGGGCTCCTTTTGAGTCCTGACCATGCACCTTCTTCCTTTTAAGGACAAGGTCCTTACTTTGGCCCTTTATTTTTTAAGATTCCTCTCTAAAACATTGGGTTTGGGTTTTAGATTTTCAAATTAGAGTTTATCTTCTTTGTAGAGTTAACTCCTGGTTTTCTAAATTATCAAACTTGATGGACTTAACTTATCTAATTAATTGTCTAATGGGGCATGTCCTAGATTTTATAGGCTTTCATTCTTAAAATTTATAACTCCTCTTTTCATAGATTGGATTTCAAAATTTTCTAGGACTTCAATTTATTTGGGTTTGAGGTAACTCATCCTTTCTCCCTTTTTTGAAGGTTCAGCTAGTGTAAAAGATGAAGCAAATGAAAGATATTTGTGATGATTTCTCTATAGGAATGCATCTTTCTATTAAATGCTTTATACATGCCTTCTTTGGGCAAGGTAGCTTTTAAGTGTATACTTGATATTTTTTCACGAGATTTTTTTATTGGTTAAAGCTCTAAATGCCTATTTTCTACTAGTTTTGACCATTTTCCTAATTTGACTTTTCTAGGCAAAATCATAGTCAATTTGCTATGCACTATTCAAGCTATCCTAACCCAAATTTTAGCTATCTTTAAATGAAATCTAGTATTAAATGGCTAGGAGTTATATTATAAAATTTATATGGGTAAAAGTCTCAGATGTCTTGTTTCTAAATTCTTTGACAAATTGTTAATTAAGTATTCATAACTCAAGTTTTGACTAAAAAGTTGTCAATTGTAAATCTATTAATATGGATATACTACTAATCCCTTTTGAATAGCCCATTTGTCTTTGTTTTACAAATGGGGTCACAGTTGGGGTCACAGTTGGGGCTCTTTTCCAAAGCCCAACCACACCTTTCATTTTCTTAAATATAAAAGGTTATGTTTTGGGCTATTTTAACATATCCAATTCATATCTTCTCCATAATTTTTCTATATTAGTTTAGTTTACTTGCTTGGGCTTGGCTAGTTCTTGTTGAACTTATCTTAGTTTTTTAGCTTGGGCTTGACTAGTTCTTGTTGAACTTATCTTAGTTTTTTTCCAAAATCCTAATAATCTAATTTCTAATGGACTTCTTCTTATATATCTAAGGCTCTATCCACAGCCCTAACTTTTGGGCTTTTTCTCACATTTATTATTATTTGCTTTTAGTTGTGACCGAAATCCTAATTGATCTATTTTCATGTTTTCAAGATTCTAATGGTCTTAATCTCTATTTGGGCCATCTTCAACTCTCTAATATTCCAATGGACTTATTTCTTAAGCTTACTCTTCCAATTTTTTTTTAAGTCCAAATTTGAATAGACTTGCTCTTATGTTTTGAAATTCTAATAGTTCCTAAGTTATTGAAATTTCTTTTTGTATATTACATTATAATAAGAACTATTGTGCAAATCCCTTTTAGTGCCACCGGATATTATAGTTGGTTTTTTAGTTTTTTTCCTTCAACATTCTAAGTTCAAATCTAAGAAACTTAGTTCAAAAAATAATGACAAATTGCAAATGAAAATTCTTAAATTAATAATGACATAGACTTAATTATAAATAAAATTAAACTATATGACCTAATTATATGAAAAATATAATGATGAAATTACAAATTAGAACAAATTATAAGAATAAAAATTTTAATTTATCTAAATAACTCACTTAATTTATATTCGAAATTATTTGATAAGTGAGTTAGTCATATTATTTTTCCTGCTTAAAGTGTTATTTTATTAAATACATAAAAAGAGAGACATATCATGTGTTTATTTTTTGGGTTAAGTTAAAAGAAACTGACATTTTTGATTGAGAGTATGTACACTATTTATAAAAGTTGAGAACCTTTAGCCCCCACTGCAACATGAGGCTTCGTCTTTGTTTATCACTCTTAACGTCACAAAAAAAAAGGGCTTGATTTTATAATTATATTTTCTCTATCCGAGACTCTGCTTAATTAATGCATTTTTTTGTTATTTTTTCCTAGTAATTCACTCTTGATTTAGAAATTGACTAACAATAATTTGCCTTATTCCTTTTACAACCGCGCCGATAATTAAACACATTGGATCCATTGAAACCCATACAACATCCTCCGTTGAAGAATCCCATGTTCTTGCATTCATTATTACAGTCATCTCCCCCTCTAGTACGAGGACCTTGGCAATCTATGCCAAGTGGATACTGACGAATTGGCCATCCATTCAGTGGCCCAGCACACAGCAATTTTAATTTTTTTTTCAAGAGAATTAATGGAAGAAAATAAAAATAACAGTTTTGAGATTTTAAATAAAATAAAAGATAAACTCATGAATAATTAGTAATTTTGAGATTTTCAGATATGATTATTTAGTAATTTATAACCTCACCTGAAATCAGAAGCAAGGCGAGGCATAAACTTCCACAGTGAGAGCGTCCCGTTTTAGCAGAATTCATTTTGGATTATTGTTATAAATGATGATAGAACAATGGGCATAGGGGCTATGTTACTTGTATATATACTATCTAAATACATTGGAATTAGAAATATTAATAAAAGAGGAGAGTGTAAAATACCGTCTAGAGTCTGGGATAGTTGGATTCTATCTCGTAAACTTTGAAAACTTAAAAGTTAAAGTCTTAAACTATATAAAATTGAAAACGGATATCCATTATTTACTTAATTAATCTTTTTATTAAATTCTATAATTTTTTTTCATAAACTTTAAGTCGAGAATTACAATATAATTGTATATTGGTGTACGTTATAAAGAAATTATATAATTTAATAAAGTGATTAATAAAATAGATGATATGTGTTAATTTCAAATTGTATACAGTTTAAATTTTGATTTTTAAATTTTCATAATTGATAGGAATAAAATCCAGTCATCCCAACTTAAAGAGAATTTTTTGTATTTTTCTCTTAAAAAATTTAAGTACAAATATCAACCAAATTATTCAAGTAGTACCTTTCTTAATTTAAAGTTATGCTTGTACTACAAGATCCCGAACTTGGTTTTTATAAATTTTATTTTTAAGTCATTTGGTGTGGTCTAGTGTTAAACAACTTGAATAGTATACCGTAAATTTTAAGCTCAAACTTCTATACTAACAATGTATCAAAATAAAATACATATTACACTTACATTCTTGAGATTTAACCTGAATAAATATGTATTATTTATTTTCAGAATTTATCTCTTGTTTCTGTATTGTTAAACTATACTTACCTCCCATACCACTGAAAAAATAAGGTAGATCATGAATGTATAATTCTAAAGTGGAGGGTTTTGTGACAGAGGAAGGAATTGTGATAAAAGAGCTAATAAATAATGTTAAGGACTACTAGTATGTTAGGTTGTCAACAAAAATTATCTAACTCAGTTCATATTAGAAAAAAAAATTAATTTTTACATATTTTTGTATTTTGTGAATATATATATTGCAATTTTTTCATTAAAAATTTGAATCTTTTTAAAAAATATAAATATGATTTAACTTTTGTTGATAAAATTTTAAGGTTTTTTGTATTTACTATACATAAAATTCTTACAACATTGTAGCTTTTTTAGAAAATAAAAAAGATAAAATTTTATATACATTTACAAAGTTTGTGAAAGAGTTACAAAAATTTACATACACAGACATTATCTCTAAATTAATTGATTATTACTATTACCCACTTAGTTAATTTTAGTTGTTCATGATTCAGTGTCACTATGTGAGTTTCACAATGTTTAAAAATTTCTTTAAAAAAAAAAGTATAATATGATTGTGAGATAAAAGAGAAGTCTTATGTCAAAATAAAAGTATTAACATTTAATACCAAATAAGTAAATAATATTTTATAAAAATTTGGACTATAAATACATTTCTATTAATTAAATGCAAAAGAAATTGATTAAGAATGTGAGAATTCGATTGTCAGGTAAAATGGTGTGTGAAAGTTGGGCCAAATTTCATAACTGTAGAAAGTTTTTACCAATATGCAAAACAGGAACTTTAAGTTAACGTGCAATTATTTATTGAGTGAGTTGTCAACAAATTCTTAGGTGTTAATCAGCTGTTAGTCTGTCAGTTTGAATATCAATAGCCAGACTTTTTCTCAGAATACGAGGGAGCCATCCTGAATACACACAAGCTTTTGTATCACTGGTCAAAGATGACCGTTGAAAAAATGTAGTTTTTCATGAAAAGAGTAACGGATTAATTTAAACGCTTTCTATTTATTTTTTTCTCACATTTTGCTCAAATGTATAATTCATTATTGGTAGAGAAATTATTGTCAGCTTTACTTATAGTAAATTTGGTGATGAAGATAGACATATTTATCTTTTTCTTTTCATTGAAAATACAAAAAATGCACATTTGTCATTGATTATCATGGAATTCATAGTCTCGATTTGAACAAGTCATCATGCCGTATTTAATGCAGTAAAATTGCTCGCTGCACTAAAGAAACAGTCTTCTAGAAATAAAAAAAGTACAAAGATAACGAAAAAATAATTTATCCTCAAATTAATGAAAAAATTATCCTTATACGTTGTATAGTTTATACAGTTCTCTCGTAGAAAAATGCAAGATCTATGATTAGGGATGATAAACAAATTGTTTGGATAAGTTTGAATTAAGCCGTTAAGGGATAGATTACAATTCAATTAAATTTTTTTATTAATCACAGGTATTCATAAAGGATAGGACTTGATTCATCCATTTATTCATTTAATTATTATTATTTTTGCTATCATTATTAAAAAAATAATTTTTATTATTAAAAATTATTAAAATTATATTTAAACTTTGATCTTAAAATTTTAATATATTTTGTCATTTAGTTGTATAAGTAGTCTTTTTTATTTTCTTATGAGGGATAACTTTTCATATGAAATTTCAAGTTTGATATTCTCAAACATGTTCTATTAACTTACTTAAGCTCTATTTGTTTTAATGGAAAACATCTTTCATATGAATAATTTTATTTATTTATATTTATAATTATAAAATATAAAAATAACAGAAACCATTATATTTGTTCAATATTACGTGTTAGGAGTATGGTGAAAAATAACATTAAATTAACCTATTTTATTAATTATAAGTCATATAAGTAACATTAAAATTATTTACTTATACACAAGTAAATGAGTTTTCTTATGAAAAATGTATTTCGAAAAACAAATGGAGCCTTAATTCCACCTATTTTACATTTTGCTTTTATATCTCATCTTCATTTACTGTTTCATCAAATTGATCACAAACCGCAAAAGTTTTTTAATAGTTCTTTAGTGGCTTAACATATTTGAAAAATAAAATAGCCTAATTTTTAATTCATTTTTATAAAATAAGTTAGACCATATTAAATAAAACATAACTTATTATTTTATTAAGCTGACAACATATTTTTATATACAAAATAGAATATAATTAGACCTAGCTTCTTACGTAGCCCTGGTCTATTTTTCGCAAGCCTAACTTGGCTACCCTACATTCACTCTTTAATAAAATTTAAAAATGTTATCTAAATAATAAATATGACAAATTCAATAAAAATTTATTATAAAAAATAATACGATTTATATCCAAATGATAAAATATTTTTAATATAATACATAACATAAGTAAATTTTTAATGATAATTTTATTAAATATTTATTTTACTTATTAAATAAAAGTATTAAAATAGATGAATAATAAATAATGATAGATAAATCATTATTGTCTCCCACTCGTAATGTCTTGTAGATCCTACAATCTACTTGCAATGTAAAATTATTTCGTAAAAAATGAAGCGTTTAACCGTTCTCTATTTTAATGTTAAATATTGGTTTAATATTATTAAAAAAGATGTGATGCATAATACATAAAATTAATACACGCAAGCCCTTGCATGACCGGTCAAAGTTGAACATTCAAACAACGTAAGTTTTTCACGAAGGGAGTAACTGATATACTCACCGTTTTCTATTTACTTTTTCACACATTTTGTTCACATGTGTAATTGATTATCGTTAAAGAAAATGTTGTCAGCTTTATACATGTACAATTGATTACTGCAAGAGAAATTATTGTCAGCTTTATTTATCGCAACTTTAAAAAAAAATAAATATATTTATTTATGAAAATGATTAACATGGTTGAAATTTACATCAATTGTTAATCTGTTATTTTTTTTTTCAATTGTGATGTACATTAAATACACAGAACTTTTTTTCTCTAAATTCACCCCAAACATAAAAATTCTTTTCTCTAAATTCGCTGCAAATATAATAAGAAGAAGAAGAGGAAAAAGTTAATGAAAGGGTTGAAGGAAGAAAAAAAGAAGGAATTTGAATCTTTTCAATTTTTTAGTGTATCTAGGAAAGCCAATGACACATAAATTTATTTAAGGATTTTAATATAAAAACTGTGGATTCTATTCTATATAAATTGGTTAATATTTTTTAAAATAAAAATTGATAAAATAAGAAATTAAGGAAATTCTAACAAGAGGAAAATCCTTTAATACTTTGCCTATGGTTTTGATAGAAAAAGTTTCAAATATTTATTCGTTGCAACAATGTTATTTATTATTGCAATATTTACATAAAGTCTAGCTAAGATTTTTTTTTGGTGGGGGGGGGGGGGCAGGACAAAGAAAAGTTGTAAGTTGGCGGTTATTATTTGTATAGATTTTGTCACAACCTTCATAAAAATGTTGAACATATTTAGAGCTTCAAAACGTGCTAACCCATTCCATAAGAGTAGCTCAATTGACAAAAATTGTATGTTAGATCAGATACAAGTTGAATTATTTTTTTACTAGGTCATATTGTTACAGTATTAATATCAATCTTAATCTAAGATCGACATTTACCACACAGTTATAAGCAGGTTAAATAATTTGTTACATTTTAAATATTAATTTCATAATACTAGTTAATTAAAATAACCTTTAATTACAATTATTATTATCAGGTTACTCATATATTATTTATCTTATATTATCAGGTTAACGAACTAACCCAACAGAATAAAACTAACAAGGTAACCCAATAACCCAACATATTAACAATTACCAATCCTAAACTTTTGTTAGATTGAGTTATTTTAGACCAGGCGCTTATCAAGTCGAGCTGTTGTTCTTGTTCTTCATTCCAATCCCAATCCCAAATCAAATAAGGCAAAATTATATTAGTTCCAAACTAATCCGTTAAACTCAACTTATTTTAATACCTCTAACTGTTTGTCAATTACCACAAGATTGCAACATAATTATTTATTAATGTAAATTTTGTATAAAAATTTCCTAACACATGTACGAAAAAAAAAGTTACAACTTTTTCTATGTGAATAATATTTTTTCAAAAAGTTGAAACTATTAACAAATGTTATTTTTTTGCATATAAAAGAGGTCATTGACCTCAAGAAAAGAGAAGAGTAGAGGTCTTTCTTAAGAAAGAGTTGCGTCTGGCGATTTGATGCATCTTTTCTACACATTTCCTACAAATGTGAAGGAATCATTATTATCAACATTTGCATATACATTATGATTAAATAGTATACTTACATTAGACATTACCTTATACTTTCCTTCATTGTTCTTGTTAACAAACGTCTTCCATTGATCTTGAGAAACCCCATTCAGGACCTTTTCATACATTTCCTCTAAAGTCAAGAAAGAATTATTGAACTCATGCCATATCCTGCCCCTGAAGTCCCTCTACTTTCTAGCCAGGATCTTAATTGTCCAACTTTTTGCAACAAGATTTGGCATGTCAAAGTGAAACCTTGACTTGAAAGAATAAACAAAACAACTTTTGTTAGTTCATATAATGAGTATGAGAATAAATATAAATAAAATGCACAATTTTTTTACTACCTTGATTTCTTTATTGAATATTTCATCCTTCCAAGCCTTCGGCACATTCCTCCAATCAGCATAAGTGATTAGGTGGTTAATAGACTCAAAAGCCAACTATCCTAGAATCTACCCATATTTGCCGATAGCATCTTTCGTTGGGACACCATAGTCATTAAAAGGAATGACTATCTTCTGGTTTTGTAATTCCCACACATCAGTTATTTTCACATCCACCATCTTTTGACATCTGTTAGGATCTATTTTGCAAATGAATATTTAATTAATATAATTAAATACAATAAATACTATCTATTAATGACACAATTACCTATAATCGTGAGTCTTCAATGGCCTTTGGATAGTGGATGATTATGCAACTGGTGTTGGGCTCCTTCATCATCAATAGTCCTTTATTGAGATGGTGAAGAGTCTGATGCCATGTGGTGGGATGGTGAAGAACTCATTAATGCTCCAGGCTGAGTTGGTGGAAAAGGCTCATGAATGTGAAGCAGTAGAGGATCGGAATGAGCGTGTGATGAAGATTGTGATGGATCAGGAAATGTAGGGCATGATTTGCTTAGGTTTCTACTCCTATTTCTTAATGGCATAGTTGTAAAAAATTTAATGCCAAAAGTTAGAGACTTTAAAAAGACAAGTAGATATATAATTCTGACAAGTAGTAAAATTAAAATTAAATAATACTAATGATCAATATTTAATATTGAAACAAATGAATAGAATAAAATGCAGTGCCTATCATTACACATTTATAATTCTATCTATTCTATTCTTCATTGTCTATATTGTCCCTAACACAACCATGGCCTCATCATCTGCAACCTCTCTCGCCAGGGTTATGGCTTCAACGTCATGAGGAAGAACATCTAAAAGTCTTATACTATAAGTGGCTTAGTTTCACAAATTGGTTCTTCCACTTCTTTGCCCATATCATACAAATCCCTTGTTAATGATTTTCTGAGCCTCATAGAAAGATTCAGGGATCTTTGCATGAGCAAATGCATCATGCAACAACTCTAATATTATGGATATTACTTTATTGGTAATCCTGCACAAGCACTTGATGTGATAGAGTTTGACTATAGAAAAGAGTTTTGAATACTTGGAACACCCTTCATACAATTCTTGATTTTCATCTCTAACTAACTCATCAAATTTCTTAGTTTGTTCACTCTGACCCGTATTTAGATTGAACTTCTCATTTTCAATAATTAGTTCTGGTGGTGCTTCAAGGTAATGCAAGTTGTGTTCAGAGATCCCAAATGTATTATTTATCATTCGTTGAATTGAATTCTAATGGGACTTTGATGGAGATGATCCATTGCCATGATGCTCATTAGTTGAGGTGTCTACAACACTTGATTCCCCATGTCAAATCCACTTTGTGTATCCAACTAGAAATTATTTCAATATCAAGTGTTCATATACCTCATTTCTAATTAACCATTACCTAAATCTATAATTAGGACATGAACATTTTATTTTTCCTTCAACAGTTTGATTTAAAAGTACAAAATCCAAAAAAGCCTCTAAACCCTTCGAATATTCAGTCGTGTTTCTAGGCAAAGTAATCTAAAATTTGTCCATTACTATGGCTAGTACACTACCTATCCAAGAATAAAAATTATAGAAGGTTTTCATATTTTTTGTTTTGGAGTCATGAACAAACAATCTCATAAGAATTATTATGTAAATAAATAATCATTAAGTAATTAAAATGAGAATTAAACAATTCATATGTAATCATTTAAATTTTAAATTAATTATTCATTAATTAACAAATAATTTTTAAGTAATTTACATAATTAACAAATAATTCTTAAGTAATTAAATGAAGAATTAAACAATTAATATGTAATTATTAAAATTTTAAATTAATTAATAAATAATTTTAAATAATTTATATAATTAATAAATAACTATTAACTGACTAAAATAAATAAATAATTAATTATTAAGTAATTAATAATTAAATAAATGTAACCAAAAGAATGTCATGCAGTTAGACTGAAAACATTTGCATATAGTCAGGTAACAAAAATAACAGATAGAAGAAAGTCATGCCTTCATCCAGAAAATATGGAACCAAAAGCTACAATATATGTAAGCAGGTTCTTAAGGCTTAAGCAATAACACAAATAAGTGTAATGCTTTCTTATCTTCTTAGACAAGTCTATATAAATGTGCAGGATCACAGAGTAGTATAAATTTTTACCTTCCAAATGATTATCCCTTTGGCAGGATTCAAAGCAGTTGAGTAGTTCAGCAGAATACCCTCGAGACTTATGCTCCAAAAGCGAATTCAAAGCTGAATAATGACAATAATGAAAACAAATATAATAAAGATGGGAAGTAACAGAATATTTGAAGATCGAGTGGGTGGTAAAGTATATATATATATATATATATATATCAAGTCTAATCCTAGTGGTATCTGCTTAATAGATAGAGGGGACCATTATTCCTTAGCTCTCGAGTGCATTAGCTTGTCCTTCATTATGCCATCTTTACTTAAATTTATTACTCCTCATTTCTGGACTCTGATTGCAGAAAAGCAAAGCACAGATAAAGAGTTGGAGACACATGAATGAGTATTTTCTACAAGCTAGTCTTCAGAGTTCAGACACAACATGCCTGCTGCCGCCAGGTCATATTAGTTAAAAGTAATATTACCAAAATAATTACAGAAAAAAAATGCTTTTTCAAGCTGCTGGATGCACTTCCAATATAATTAACATACTGAAGCAGGAGCAGGAGCACAATAAATAATTACCT
>JANHAO010011564.1:0-16900 GCA_026873985.1 Saraca asoca | reverse complement strand
GATAAGTTTATTTTTTATCATCAAATAGTAATGACTAAAATTTGTTTTTCTAAAATTTGGTTTTCAACATCAAAACTAAGAAGTGTAAATGACTAGGACTAATAAAGTCTAACACATTCATTGTGAACTATCATTTCAAATATGAAACAAATTATTTTGTCTAGCTAACATTTATTAAGAATTTGGAAATGAGAGTGTATTTAAAGCTGAGATTTGAAGTTGCTAATAAGGGATATTTAAAACTTTGTCTTGTTAGACATGATTTGGCAAATTCCGTAGCATTTTATGGTTTCACCATTCACAGCAACATAGAAACTCCACTTTTATGACAAGGCTTGAATTTTGACAAATTCATAAAAATGTCATTTATGACATAATCCAAAAACAGTTAGGCTTCTCAGTCATTCGACCAATGGTCCATTGGCCAAGGTTAAGTGAAGTTAGCATTGAGCATAGGCTTCCCCTCATTGATCGACTATCCTCTTAGTTGAAATACATGGAGCATGTTAGTTGAGGATTTTATGAACTAATTGTCTCAGCAAACAGGTGATAAAAAATGTGATTAGCCCAGTATGAAGAATGTGATAGGACCAATTGCCTAGTGAGATTCCCACAAGCATCTCTAATAGTTAGGCTCTTTAGTTATTCGACCAACGGTCAATCAGCCAAGTTTAAGTGAAGTCAACATCAAGCACAGGCTTCCCTTTGTTGATCGACTATCCTCTTAGTTGAATGACATGGAGCATGTTAGTTGAGGGCTTCGTGAACCAACTGTCTCAACAAACAGGTGATAAAAAATGTGATCAGGCCAGTATGAAGAATATGATAGCACCAATTGCCTAGTGAGATTCCCACAAGTATTTCCAATACATTGAAGACATGTGATCACATGCCATTCATCCAAAAGCATGCCAATTGGTGCACTCAACACCTATATATACTGTTAGGTATTCATTCTTTTGAGGATCTTACTTACATTAGTCAAAACTCTACTTAGATACTAACTTAAGCATGGAGTGTACTTGGTGGACCATTTCCATTGTGTATAGCTCACCCTCTTATGCTTTTAGGTTTTTATTTTGTCAGGCCTTCTCCCACTACTTGGCCTCAACCACTGAAGGAGTTCCACTTGGCACTATTTGTGGCTTTCCTAACCACCCATGTTTTCTTGTCTAATAAGCATTACCACCATAAATAAGGTAAAGATAGCAACCATCATGATTGGATGGCCGAAAAGGCTCCCCAAATAATGGTCAATCTAAAGTGTGAGAGTCTACAAAGCAGATTCACTAGCTCAAGGAGGAGTTTAGTGCTCTTCATCATGTCTAAGCACAATCAACTCTACCTCAACCGCCTTCTGGCCCTCCTAACCCTAGTCTTAGGGGGTTAATCCAACCAACTCACTAATTGTTAGATAGTTTAACCCTAGCTTGTTTATGAATACCATCATCCATTACCTCTTTCTCCCCCTTATTAACATGTTCTATAATCCTTACTACTCCTTTGTAAGGAATTGCTAACCCATATCTTTCTTCTACTCCTTATGTCTTGTCCCCACAAACCTTTTAGATCCAAACACCAATTGGTCTGTTAGTCCCAAATGTTTCCTTTGCCCTGATGTACGCAATAGACATCCACCACCATCTAACTCATACCTATGAGTTGTATGATCCAATGAAACTTACTATGGTCCTCGCTCAAATATCTAGGTAGTTGTCCTCCTATTGGAAGAAAGCCACCCATTCTTAGCTACCGCTTCCCACTCATTTCAAGCCCCCATCCTATATAGACTCGTACGATGACATAACTAACTCGTAGGAGCACCTAAGGGCATTTTGAGTGTTAATGTTACTGTCAGGTGCTCTAGATGCTATAATGTGTAGGGCCTTCTTCACAACTCCCACGAAGGTTAGCTTGATTAGTTCATAACTTTACCTAGACAATCAATTGGTAGTTTTTAGTATTTGGCCAGGGTGTTTTCTACATACTTTGCCACTAGTAGAGCATCCCAAAAGACATCGATCACTTTGGTCAACTTTCAACAAGGATGACAGGAGAGCCTCAAAGAGTATTTGGCTTGTGTCAATATGTTAACACTAGAAATTTGAGAATTCAACAAATAAGTAGCTGATTAGATCAATGCGATCCTTTGATCAAGTCATTTATCTCTTTCATTAGCTAAATGCCTTGCTGTCTCTCTCTTGGAGCTCTTTGCTCAATCAGAAAAGTACATCAATACAAAAGAAGTGGAACTCACTCGATGGCATATTGAAGGAGCATAGTTAGATAGTATGCCCCCTAGAGAAAGACCTTTAGATTGAGATAGGGGATCTTTTTGAGGCTGTTTTTACAAGTACAAATTGTTGAATGCACCAATCAGTAGTATTGTGTATGATGTTCAAGCAATGACTTAATGAAATTCCCTTAGTAGAAATGATACAAGTATCCCCCAGTAGATAAGTCCAAATTTTGCAAATTCCATTAGAATTATGGACACCTCACTGATGAGTGTATTACTTAGAGGGATGAAATCAAAGCACTCATAAGGTATGATTATCTATCAAAGTATAAAAAATTTCATGCAGGGGAGGGGAAGAAAGATGAAAAAGAAAGAGAGCATTCTTTATGACCTAATCAAACTGATAATAAACAAGTTGAAGTAGATTCTCTTATTCTAGGAACAATGGAGATGATTGCTAAAGGTTTTGTCAAGGGAGGAGCTTCTAGCAACGCCAGGAAGCGGCACTTGAGAGCAGTTATGGTAGTAGAAGGAAAGAAAAGAAAAGAGCATAATGAGCTAATTTGTTTCATAAAGCTGGACTTTGGGGATATTGATAGGGATCATGATGATCCAATGGTGATTTCAGCCTTATTACACAAATTCATTGTCAAGCATATACTTGTTGATCAGGGAAGTTCTGTTGATATTTTACATTTGCATACTACTAATGCTTTACATATTCCTAGGAGCATGTATAAGCCTTATACAGGTGTTTTGGTTAGTTTCATAGGGGGACAAGTGCTGGTGGAAGGAGCTATAATTCTAAGATTGACATTAGGAATCCAGCTATTGATGAAAAATCTTGATGTCACATTTCTTGTGGTAGCCACCCCAAATAGTACCTATAATGCAATTTTAGGGCGACTGTTGTTGAATCAAGCTAGAGCTATCGTCTCCATTCCACATTTACTAATGAAATTTTCGATAGAAAGAGGCACTAAGTAAGTATGAGCTAACTAGCAGGTCATTCGAAGGTGTTACATGGCGAGTTTGGCCAAGGCTCAGGAAGGAGCTAACATAACAAAGCCAATGCCTAGTGGAAAAGATCGATGTCAAATGGTAGATTCTACTTTGTTGGATGTTCAATAGGACAATCTTAATAGACTGGAGCCAGGTTTAAATGTGGAAGAAGTAAGAGTTTTTAGGGATAATGATGAGAGAACAATAAAAATTGGGTAGATATGAAAGAGGTCTATCATAGACGATTGATAGAGCTTTTGCAAAATTACATTAAGATGTTTACTTGGGCACTTGCTAACATGCCAGGGGTTGACCTAGAAGTGGCTTGTCACAAGCTTTTGATTGACCCAAGCATAAAACCTATGTAGAAGAAGAAAAGAAATTATGGGCTAAAGTGATAGAAGGTGATAAGGGAAGAGGTAGACAAACTATTGAATGTAGGGTTCATTAAGGAGATCCTACACACTACCTAGTTGGCAAACCTAGTCTTGGTAAAAAAGGCTATAGGAGGATGGAGAATGTGTGTGGATTTCACTGATCTTAACAAAGCTTGCCTCAAGGATTCATATCCACTTCTAAATATTAATTAGTTAGTGGATAACACAATGGGCTTTGAGATTTTGAGCTTCAGGGATGCATTTTTTAGTACAACCAATTAAGGATGCATCTTGAAGATGAGAGCAAAATGATGTTCATAACTGACCAAAGAACATTCTACTATAGAGTTAAGACATTTGGCTTAAAAAATGCTGGGGCAACTTACCAGAGAATGATGAATAAAGTGTTTGTTAATTAGATTGGGAGAAATATGAAGGTCTATGTGGATGACATAATCATTAAGTCATGGACTTTGAAGCAGCATTGGCAGGATTTAAGGAAAACCTTTGAAACTCTAAGAAAGTTTCGCATGAGGTTGAATCCAAAAAAATGTATGTTTGTAGTAAAAGTTGGAAAATTCCTCGGATTCATGATCATGGGGCAAGACATTGAGGCCAACCCATCCAAGTGCTAAGCTATAATTAATATGAGAAGCCGAACAACATTGAAAGAGGTGCAGATGCTTAATTGAAGGATAGCCCTAATGCATTTTATATCCAAGTCAACCAATAAACATGCTCCTTTCTTTAAGTTGCTTAAAAATGTTAAAAATTTCAAATGGACTACTGACTGTGTACAAGCTTTCCAAGACTTAAAGAAGTATCTGGCCATGCCACTTATACTGACTTAGCCAGAGCCAAGTGAAACATTGTACATATACTTAATGGCAACAGCAAAGGTAGTAAGTTTAGTACTCATTCAAGAAATCGAGGAGTAAAAGCTCATATACTTCATGAGTTACACATTGCATGCTACTGATGTAAGGTATCAAAAGATAGAGAAGTTGGCCTTTGCCTTGCTAACAATGTCTAAGAAGTTAAAGCCTTATTTTTAGAGCCATCATATTATTATTCAAATAGATGCTCAGATATGACAAGTTTTGTAAAAGCCTGACCTGGCAGGAAGACTGGTTGCTTGGTTAGTAGAGTTGTCTGAGTATGAACTTATCTATGAAGAAAGGAAAATAGTCAAGGTACAAGCATTAGCAAATATTTTGACTGAATTAGCAAAAGTGGAAAAGCTTGGATCAGATAACCTAGCATGGACACTATACATAGATGGCTCATTGAACAATAAAAGTAATGGAGTGGGGGTAATCATGGAGAAACCTGTAGAATTGGTTGTAGAATACTCATTGAAGTTGAACTTCAATTCAACAAATAACCATGCAGAATATGAAGCACTAATAGTAGTGCTAAAATTGGTAAAGAGGTTGGAGCTTGATCTCTACAAGTTTTGAGTGATTCCCAGCTGGTAATTGCTCAAGTCAGGGGGTATTATGAAGTAAAAAAGCTAACATTAGCAAAATATGTTGGTGTAGCTAAGACTTTGTTGAAGGAATTCAAGTTCAAATTAATAAGGATCCCAAGGGAGGAAAATAAGTGAGCAGATGCATTGACTAAGTTAGCAAACACTAAGATAACAATAAATAATAGAATGATAATTCAAGAAACAATACAAATCCCTTATATAGATGAAGTGATGTGCATAGAATAGGAGGAGTTATGGTTAACCCCCTGATCATAAGGCTTTTGGAAGAAGAGCAGTTGCCAAAAGATAAAAAAAGAGGACAAGAAGGTCGAATGAAAAGCAACACACTTTTTTGTGGAAGGAGGACAATTATATAAGAAGAGCTTCTTTTTTTTGTCATTATGGTGCCTTTGATTAAGCAAAGCTAACTATGTTTTAAGGGAAATTCATGAAGGATTTGGGGGGTCTCATATGATAGGGGTAACAATTATGCTAAAGGCCATTTAGTCGGGGTATTTTTGCCCAAAAATGAAGCAAGAAGCCCTAGAGCTAGTGTAAAGTTATGAAAAGTGCCAAAAGTTTACAAAAGTTCAGAGGTAGCTAGCCATCAAGCAGATGTCCATCTTCATTCCTTGGCCATTTGAAGCTGCTGGTCAGTTGAAGTATGTGGTGGTGGCAATCGACTACTTTACCAAATGGATAGAGGTAGAAGTTGTTGCAACCATAACCTCAAATAAGTATAAAAATTCATTTAGAAAAACATCATTTGTAGGTAAGATTTCTATACTTGTGAGTTTCGTCATAATAAGCTTGCTAAGGGTGCCTTTCAAGTATGGTCTCCTGGTTAGAATTATATCGAATAATGGGAAGCACTTCACTAGCAGCAACTTCCATAATTTTTGTCGAAGGTATATTTCTTTCTGCACATCTTATGCAAAAGTACAAATCTCACATACTTTGAAATAAAGGTTGGAAGTCAAACAAAGATTCATTTTTATCAAACATCCCTAGTCGGATGGACAAGTTAAGCTAACAAACAAAATTATTTGGAAGGTCTGCATAAGAGATTAGATGAAGCAAAAGGGATGTGGGCTGAAGAATTACCAAGCATTTTATGCTCGTACATAACCATTGTGCATTCCAATACTAGTGGAACCCCTTTGATGCTCACCTATGGAAGTGAAGCTATGCTCCCAGTTGAACTTGGACAATGTTTCGAGAGAACGAAGTGATATAAGCAACAAAAAAATGAAGAAAGAAGAAGGGAAGAGCTAGACATGCTAGTCGAGACAAGGGATGTGATTCAACTACAGAATGAACACTATAAAATGAAGATTACCAAAGTCATAAATAAAAGAGTAAAGAGCAAAGCCTTCATAAAAAAAGACTTAGTCCTACAAAGGGTAGATAGACCAAGAAAAGTGCAAAACGAAGGGAAGTTAACTGCCACATGGGGGGGGGACCATTCAAAGTGCAAGAAAGCCTCCTCAATGACACTTACACCTAGAAACCATACAGGGGAAACCTCTCCCTCAAACATGAAATATCACACAATTGAAATTATATCATGTACAAGTTTAACTGCTTAGAATAGTAATTAATGTATCCAACATAGCAGAATGAAAGAAGGGAATTACATATATTTTGTATCTTAAAAGTCTAAGCCAATGCCTTGATCTAGACGGATCCCTTGGTAAACCCAAAAATCCGAGTAGATCCCTTGGTTCGGACAAATCCCTTTGTACACCCAAAAATCTGAGCAAATCCCTTAATCTAGATAGATCTCCCAGTATATGTAAAAATTTGAGCAGATCCCTCAGTCTAGGCAAATCTCCCGATATATAAAAAGCCCAAGTAGACCCTTCAGCATTAACAATAGTTAAATGACCACAACATCCCTATCGGCATGAAAATCAAGAAATGCAAACAATCTATTAAGGGCTCAGTTGAATGACCATTATAATAAAAATCTTAATTCAAACTCAAGACAAAAGGCTTGTTAGAGGCTTACTTAGGTGAAGCACTCAGCAGTACCAAAATAATAGTCATTCATTGAAATATAAAGAAGACAGTCACAAATGTGTACAAATGTATAAGATAAAGACAACAAAAATTAACTTCACTAATATGGTCGAATGACCTATGATGAAAAAAATAAATGCCAAGTTGAATTTATTCCTTTGGCAAATTCTGTAGCACCTTTTCCAATGTCTTATCCTATCGAGCTTGGAAAGATCCAGAGTGATACCCAGATTAAAATGTTAAAGATGGTTAACAACATTGGAAAATCCTAGTTGCAACATGGGGGAAACTAAGGTCTTCAGCTTCTTGCACAGCAGCCATAACTTCTTACTTAAAGGTTTCTTTACAATTTGCTTGACCCTTCGTTTTGGCTTCCAGTTCCTTCGCCAAGTCTTCACTCTTTTGTGACAAGACAACCTATTTAGTTGCCAAGATATCATTTTGTTGAGACAAAGCGTCTCTCTCCTTCACCAACTCAGCTATTCGATCGGCTAGATCAGTAATGCTTTTATCCCAACTAGCCACTTCCTGAGACTTGATCTCAAAATTCTTCCTTAGTTCTTCTATAATAGAGGAGTTAACTTTTGCCAGATCTCTTTCTTTTGTTGGAAAAGAAGGAACTATGACTAGGATGTTAGCAAGTGAGTGAGCCATCTAAATTGTAGACATCTTCAATAAGCGTAGAGGGCCATGATCAAACATAAATTCTTCTATATGTTCCTCATCGATTTGGATGTGTAATTGGTTACATAAAAATGTGTTGTAGTCTACATCCTTATACCATAGGCTTTCTATGGGATTGAAAGCCAAGCCGTTTCCTTTAGTAGCTTTGATCAGTAGTAGTTTCTTCCAATTGCACACCTTGATTTTTTTTATAGGAGGGGCAAAGTGTCAGGCGAGCTCAATTTTTGGCCTTTACCTTTACTTAGTTCTTTAGAGGAAGTTTTATGCTTCCTTATGGCTAGTGCCTTGCCATGGCTAGATGCAGTAGCAAATCAATCAAAAGAAGGGAGCTACAAGCATTCTCGATTGCAAGCACTAGCCCAAGCTGGGTAGTTGGTGGCACAATGGGTTTCTCTTTGGCTAGGGCCTAAGCAAGAATCTCAGCCATACATCTCAAATCCATCTTTGAATGGTGTATTTATATTGTTGAAGCTTCTAACCAGCAGTCTAAAAACAAAATAGGAAGTCAGTAAGGCAAAATGAACGAGTAGCAATAATATAATAGCAAACCACGTATGAAGAATAACATAGGCATTGAACAGTCATAGTGCCAAGAGACAAATCACAAGATCCTGCTCGAAAGATCTTCAAAGGCATGGCCCGGTGATGGTTTTGAGGATTTAGTCCACTTTGTAGGGTAGAGTGGCTCCTCTCTTTGAGGAAAAAGGAATGAAATTTTTTGGGAACCCAAACTTGAAAAAGGAATGTTCCAAGTACAAATGTTGATAAGCATGTTCCCTAAGATTACTTGATCGAAGGCACTGAAGGAAGTGCACCCACTCCCTAGTTTTCTACTATGAGTAGGAGAAGAAAAAGAAAAAGAAAATGGACCTAGTAGTTGGTTTAAGATGAATACGAATGCTCAATACTTCAAAGCAAATAAAGAAGGCCCAGGCATTCTAAGTTAATTAAGAAGGATAGACCCATTATACAATAGATGCTTTGTTGAAAAGTGGTAAAAGGTGACAAACATGTAGATGGTCGATCACATCTTTATAAAATATTAGACAGGAAGAAATGTTATAACTACACACTCATTTGTCTTCCTTGGTGGACTAAAAAACAATCCCTTTAATGTATTTCTGATGAATATGAATTTTTTCTACGCTCTGGATTACGTCCGAGTCACCCCACTTAACAAAGGCAATCATCTGTTTCACGTTTGAATGAATGTCTTGCAACTTGTCTAGTGTGGCATCAATAAGGTGCACCCACTCATTCCTATGCTCATCCAAGGATTGATCGGCCATTATTGATCAAAGAGGAAGTACAAAGTGGTAGATGAGTCTTCCAAGTGAATACTCTCCATAGTCGGAGGAATAGTTAGAGTCTAAGGATGACAAGTTGATGGGATCACCCAATCTATTGGACAAGAAGGGGAAGAGTGCAAGCAATAATGAAGATCACCTTCAAATAAAATAAGTATGGTTAAAACAAGCAAAGCAAAGAAGGACGATCAAATAAGGATGGTCAAGGGAAGATAGGAGGTCACAAAGTCAATCAAAATAAAAGAGCAAGCACTAGACTTTCCAGTGTAACATACAAGGAAGACAGAAAGACTTAGAGCAACCACAAGTAAGAGCCATTGCAACCAAAGCATTACATAGAAGAGAAGAAAACAAGATGCAAAATAAAATAAAAACATCATAGAAGAAGGGATGAGATGTTACCTGTAGGAAGCTGCAACGATGAGACCAAGGACTAGAAATTTTCCACTAAAGAAGAAAGCTGTGAACCACATTGGCAAGTTTAAGGCAAAAAGATGAAGAAGAGAAAGTGATTTCAAGACAATGCAAAACAAATCCAACAATGGGTAGGCAATCAGGCGAATAGCCTAGATGGTAATCCTTGATATTGAAATGGTTTGTCCAAGTCCTGAAGTCCCTTGAGACACCATAAGCTTCCATGTGTGACAACATAAGTTACAACTGGTCTAAGGAATTGAAACATTGCCAAGATAGGTTAGTTATGCCAGCTATCAGGAAGGGGGACAAATGACACAAACAAAAATAGTCAAGCTCTTTAGTTGTTTGACCAATGTTCGATCGACCAAGGCTAAGTGAAGTTAGCATTGAGCATAGGTTGCCCCTTGTCAATCGACTACCTTCTTGGTTAAACAACTTGGAGCACATTAACTGAGGGCTTCGTGAACTAACCATTTCAGTAGACAGGTGATAAAAAATGTGATCAGACCAACATAAACAATGTGGTAGCACCAACTGCCTGGTAAGATTCCTACAAGCATCTACAATACGTTGAAAACACATGGTTATATACCATTCATCCAGAAGTAGGCCAATTGATACGCTCGACACTTATATATATTGCCAAGTATTCACTCTTTTGAGGATCTTACTTATGCTAGGCGAAACTCTACTCAAATATTGACTTAAGCATCGGAACATGCTCAACGGACCATTTCCATCATGTATAATTGACCCTTTTGTATTTTCAGGTCTTCATTTTGCCGGATTTCTCTTACTGCTCGGCCTCAATCACTAAAGGAGTTATTTTACCTGGTAATTATTGTATCCTTAGAAGTATACACCCAAACAAGCAATTTAACAATTTTTGTAATTTAAATATGTATTTCAATTCCCTTCATTTTTAAAATTCATTGCATTTTTCAATTTCCTTATCCAAACACATTGTTGGGTTTATAGCCGAAGAAGTTTTGAACATGGTAGAAAGGAAAGAAAAAATGTTACTTAGTTGGTTTGGTTTAATATTGATCATTCATAAGAAAAAGAGAAACCGAATAATAAAAAAATAAAAAGGAGAAACCAAATATATAGAAAAAAAATTATAACCAAGCAATATGCAATGAATATAATAGTCAATATGCAGCCATAAAAAGATATTAGGTCATTTTGCCTTAAGTGCGTCTAATTAACCTTGTACTCAATTAGGTCCATTACCTTGTTATTTATCCAACAAATAACAATGTCTAGTTGCTATGCAAAACTCTTTTGCCGGAATGAACCGATTGGAATGGATCATACACAATGATGGAGTAACATGCATAAGAAATAAAATCAATTGTACATGATAGAAGTGATTTGTCAAACACATTTTGACGTTTAAATTAGTTCCAGAAGCAGAGTTTCAATATCCATAATAAGAGTGAGTTCATAAACGAGATATTTGAGGATTGATGTAATCATTGATCACATCATTTGTTGTGCTTTTGAATGAAGGACAACGTCCATGTGTTTGCAGTGTATTGTTGGCATGGATGAAATTTTCACCTTGCAGTTGATGGTGTCGCTAAGCCAATCATGCATGCCCTTGAGTGCATTGATTTGCACGAGATTATTGAGAGGTTATCATTGAGGGGTTATCTTCTTCGTGATAAATTTAGTAATTGAGTCATGGTTTAGGCCAATCGACCAAAGGCCTTGCCTAGTTGGTTTACTCTTAACGAATTTTGACTGTTTGACCATTCTATGAGGTTGATCTATTAACTACAATCCAAGAATTTATTTTAGGCTGTGTCACCGTATATCAAAATAAAATAAATGAAAATCAAATCGTTTTTCTTTAGTGTCCTTAATTGAAAAAGATATTACTCATTGAGTAAATAGTAACCTGGGTGGTTCTGTGGACGAGATTTGCTGTTAGAATTTATGTCTTGCATTTTACTGGAGTATCTATATTTATGTCCATAGAATAAGCAAGTAGCCAATTTTTTTAATGGTTTGTTTAAAATCTATTTATTTTATAATTGAATTGAATTCATTTTAATTGAAATGGTTGTAATTTATTTTCAAATAAATTTTAAGATTTGAAAATAATGTAAAAATAATAATAATATTAATTGATTTATAAATAAATTCTATAGTTTGAAATATATTAAAGAAATGTATGTATTCAATTGAAATATAGCTTTTTGATAATATTGTGGTAAATAAAATGTTAGAATAAAGATAATATTATTTATATAACATACGTTTTATATTAAATAAAATAAATTCTAATAAAATTTCTGATAAATTTAAATAATTTCATAATAAAATAAATATAATTAAAATATAAAATATAAATGAAATGAAATGATTCAATCCCTATTTGAAAAGGGATAATTTGAAAATGAAATGACATGTAACTAGTAGTAGTAAGTTCGAATGTAAACCCTTCCAATAGTCAACAATATAAAGAACATCAAGCCTAAAAATTTGAAAATGTAACAATGAAGATAAGCTTTACGATTTATATTATAAAAGAGCATTATATGTTATGGATAAAAACAGAGCATCAATATGATAATTTAGTATGCTAACCTAGTGATGCACCATGTGAAAATTTAGTATTGATGCTCTGTTTGTAGGGTAAAAGACCCTTCTTTTTGAATCACTTCTCTGACTTCTTTGGCCGTAGGACCATAGTATGGGATATTGAATGAGTCCAGTTTCTCCTCTTCAATTAGATTCTATAACATATATCATTTCAGAATTTTCATATATAATGTCATGAATTTTGTAATCATTATAAAAAAAATAGATGTATATACAAGAATACCTCTGAAATCATGTCACAAGTGCCTTACGAATCAGCCCAAAAGTAGATATTATTTCAGAATTTTCATCTCTGCTTATGAATGTCGAGACCATACCACCACCTGGCATAAGTTTCTCAGAACGTGATCTCAAAAACAAATGGAAGTCTTCTTGAAACTGCTCTAGGAATGCTTTATACGCTGTTGAAGGGCTTGTATTTGTTATATAAATGTTGCCCTTGTTAAGTTGTTCTCCTTTGTATATGAACCCCTTTGGCACCTGTTGTCATCAATGTTCAATTATTTTCTTGTATGTAAAAATGTAATTTAAACTAACCTCACCTATTAAAATTTTATTTGTGAGCACTGAGTGATATTTTGTTTATACATTTTCCATAATATTAATATAAATTTAAAAGTCGAGAGAACTTCCATACATTATTAGGTGTGGATACCATAAATTTATTACTCAGGTGATCTTGAAATGATTCCCGTATTACTTGAACATAATTAAATAGTTTACATTTTGTGCTACACATAATCAAACTTTTATAAATGCACAAGAGTATTCACCAAATTGTATTCGAAAGTGCACGATTGTTATCATAATTCAATTGTGAAAAAAAAGAAGTAAAGGTTATTCTGATTTAATTTACCTGGGAAAGCCAATGCAAGCTATAGGAGGAATGAAAGAAATAGATGGAAGCACTTGGAAAGAGCCTCCCATAAAAAGTTCCAAGCGTTCCCTGAATGAAACAACCAAATTTCTTTCCTTTCTCTTCCTGCAAGCTTTTGTAAAAGCAGGTAGTAACTTGGAGATTGTATTAAAATCATTACAGGTAAATCATTGAGGAAGAATTCAAATATGGGTGGATCATGATTTAGGGAGCTTCTTGTGGAATCAACGATGTTGATAATATCAGATGTAATTACAAGTGCATTTGGTCCTAAAGAGCTACCTAAATCTGCCACTTTCATGCATTTTGTTGAGTCAATGGTGCAATACACCTTCTTTATACTTTCTTCTAATATTGGCTTTGCCATTGACATCACTTTTCTCTACATTTAATTAAATTCATATCAAACCCATGTCAAAAAATAAGGAATTGTAGAAAATTAAGCAAAAATAAAAAAGATATATTGTTAGAATTAACGCAATCCAAAATAATGTGGCCTGATTGTGACGCACATTCACATACATGCATGCAGGCCATGCCTTGACAACGAAAAAGTTGAGAAAAAAAATATCTTCTATTAAAATTAATACAAAATTTTATATAATTTAACAATTCACATGTTGTGTTATACGTACTTATACTTTTATAAATACACTAGAGTATTCATCAAATTTATATTTGACACAGCCTAAACTAGTTTGTAGTCTCTAGACGATTGACTAGAACCAGTCAACAAAGTGACTACGGCAAGTAGTCTTAGACCCAGATTGATCAACTTACTACATTTGATCGATTGGCTTATTCATAGGACTTGACTAAAGAGCTCAGGGAATTAGCCACCTAACTAACACATGACAAAAGAAGTAACTCTAGCATGCATAAATAATGCGATTACAACAACTATCTAATAGGAATGTCACTGACATTACCAAAACAATGAAGAAACGTAGTCATATTTCATTCATCTAAGAATACGTTAATTGGCACACTCGACACCTATATATACTGAGAGGTATTTTTTCTTAAGATTATCTTCACTACATTACTAAAATTCTACTCAAACATTGACTTGACATTGGAGTGTACTCAGCGAATCACTTCTGTCATGTGTGACTGACTTTGCTGTATTTACGGGTCACTTCTTAGCCTTTCTGCTTTGTTAGTTAGCTTCACTGAATGGAGAGTTTCATTTGGTGCTATCAGTGGCTTTCCTAGCCACCTCATGTCTTATCACTCTCACTTGTAGTCCTCTCATGCTTCATTGCTTGACGAACGCCACCATCACAAAAGAGCTTCCAACTCCTCTTACAACTGGTGAACCTACTTTGCCAATGTGTTGAACTTAAGCTTAGCCCATTCTACCTTTACCACACTGAGCCCTTCAATCCCTGTTTCAATGGAGGTTAACCCAGTCATTTCTATACCTTACCCTTACTTAACCCAACCTTATTGCTTTTCTGAACCCCAACAACTTTAGCCACACCTAGCACCACCTCTGTAAAAGCTAACCTTTATTCCTGCCATTTCTATGCTAGTGGTTACTTCTGTTTGCCCGTCCTCGAATCCCTATCTCTTCCTTTCACAAGCATCTTAAGTCCAAACTTTGATTGGTCCACTTATTCCTAATGTCTCTATTAGTCTGCCACAAATGATCGATATCTGCCACCATGTGTAGCATATTCCCTACACACATGAGCCGTATAACCCACTCAATCTAACTACAAACCTAACCTAAACCTCTAGGCAACTGCCTTCCGACTAGGAGGAGAACCACCTATTTTTAGCGGCTATGATGGTTGCTCCTTTACCTGCTCATTCCAAGCTACAAACCTATATCGACCCATACAATGGTATGTTGGATCTGTAAGAACATTTAGAGGCATTCCAAGCTTTGATGTTGCTAGTAGGCACTCTAGACTCTATAATGTGTTGAGCCTTCTTTACCACCCTTAAGAAAGCTGGTATGCGATGGCTTACTACTTTGCCTTGGCAATTGATTGATAGTTCTTGCCAATCGGTAGACCCATTTTCCACACACTTTGCAACCAATAGAGCACCCAGTAAAACACCGGCCACCTTGGTTAATTTCTAGTGAGGATGCATTGAGACCCTTAAGGAGTATCTTACTTGCTTCAATGCTCTCGTGTTGAAGATACGAGACCTCAACGAAGATGTGGCAGTGCACTAGGTTAGCTCGAGCCTTTACTTTGGTCTCTTTTCCCTCTTGTTGGTAAAGAACCTTATTGTCTCTCTCTTAGAACTTTTAGCTAGATTCAAAAATTACACTAATTTTAAAGAGGTTGAGTTTGTCCTATGACAAATCAAGTGCACACAATTCAATGTTATACCTTTCAAAGACAAATCTCTTGAGTGGGAGAGAAGACCTCCTCGGGGGCAATTTAACAAGTATGAACTGTTGAATGTGCCGATAAGCTGTATATCATAGGACATTGATAAATGGGAAAAAGAGCATAAAAATAAGGTAGTTTTGATCCATTTTATTGATAGTATTTTATGTTTTCTTAGTATCTTTACTTTGATTTCATGTTTTGTCCTCGATACTGCTCTTGGTTTGTATTTTTCATGTAGGATGACAAAAGGCTTGAAAAGAAGAAAGAAATTCAAAGAATGGAGTTGCATTAGATCAAGGAAAAGATAGAAGAAGTATCCCTGCAAGAAACAAGTAAGAATCAAAGAAAATATGAAAAAATTACCTAGCATGACCGTGCCATGGAACACGACCAGGCCGTGTTAGGTGCTGTAAGAAGCCAGAAGAAGAAATCGTTAAGAAATTGGATGCCATGCACATAACATGGCCGTGCTACCCAACATGGCCAGGCCGTGTTACAAGTTAATGATTTTAATCTGATAAACGTGATCTCATGCAGCACACCCAACCCTTACTTCTAAACACAGTCATGGTGAACACATAAAAAGGCTATAAATAGGGCCCTTTGTAATCAGTTTGAATCATAATTAAGAATCCTTCCTTAAGGCTTAGGCTAGCTCTCCCTTCTCTAGGTTCTTTTAAATAGTTTACATAGTTTTTATTTTTCAAGATTTGTAGAAGCTGCAGTTTAATTTTATTGAAAGTTTTTCAGAATTTACGACATTGATCTTCTACTCTTATTCTACTTTCTTTTTCCTCTTCATCTTTCTCTTTTATTTTCTATTTGCATCTGTTTTTTCTACATCATCTTTCTTTTGCTGATCTTTATTTAATTATTACATTTGCTTTATTTTCTTTACTTTTTTTCATCTGCATCTGCATAATCTCTGTTCTTTCTTTAGTTCTTTCTTCATTCTTTTGCATCATTCTTCTTTTTCTTCTCTTATCTTCTTATATTTTCTTTATTAGTCTGTATCTATCCTCCTTTCTTTTATTTCAATCTTGCTTTCTATTTCTATTCTTGATCTTCTTCTTTCTTTATTTATTTTCTTTCTTCTTTAATTTACTGCATCTCTTCTTTTGTTCTTGATTGTTTCTTTAATTATTGTATTTACCTCTTTATTCTTATTCTTGAATTCTTGCATCTTGTTTTAATTATGATATGCTTTTTCTTATTTGCTTTGATTGCTATTTCAATTATGCATGAGTAGATATTGATTCTAGGATTGGGAATAGCCCAATTATGATTCCTTAATGTTATTGATAAATTCCCTATTGTGATTTCCGGATTTATTTTGGTTCAACTATTATGCCTACAATGTTTTGATAAAGTATTTGGCCAATGTTTTATCATATCTTAGGTAGATAATCGAAGTACTGAAAGGAGAAGGTTATTGCTGGAAAACTAATAGTTGAATAAAGAAATCTTAATCATGAAAGTAAATTAAATTTCTTTAGGAATCTTTATTAGTTTGCATAGATCTTAAAGGGCTTAATTTAATCTA
>JANHAO010011563.1:0-16979 GCA_026873985.1 Saraca asoca | reverse complement strand
ACTTTAGTCCCTGAAAACTTTTCAATTTAATCCTTTTCAATTTCAAATTTTATTTTCAATTTTCCCTTTTTATTTTCTAAATTTTCTAGGTATTACATAATTCTATTAACATAATGGGAGCAAAGAAGAATATGGTTAATAAGAAAAAGTAGGGCAAGGTGCATGCCACCAACTATGGAAGGCAAGAAAGGAAATCGCATCAAGCAAAGCCAAACAAACCCTTTCATTCAACCATTTCAACCGTAATTTTGTAATACCCATATATTACTTCACCTCATAGTTTCCATATGCTTAGCCTTATGCTGCATCAGTCTATTTCCTTCAAACACCAACCATAAGAGCTCCCCCACCAGTGCCACGACCCATGAATCAAAACCATATTAGAGTGCTAGCTCAAAAAAAAGTTGTCATGACTATGAAAGGAGGCCTATCTAGTATGATCCTATCCCAATATCCTACATTGAGCTCTTGCCAAAACTCTTTCAAAATAAAAAGCTTGCTTTAACCCCAATGAAGCCCACAGAACTATAATATTCTAAATTTTTTTCAAAAAAAAAAGAAGAAATTATTTTAGCAATAAAATGGCTTTTTGAAAAAATTCAAAAAGGTAAATTTTGAAATTTTTTAAGAATTTCAAAATTATAAATCTTGAGCTACGAAAACTTAGAAATAGTAGAAATAGATTATATAAATTTTAAAAAATTTTCAAAGATCAAAATTCTCATTAGGGATGTTCAAGGAATAAAATTCATGTTTTTGAGATTTAATTTTTGGAAAACTTTGGATAGATTAAAACTAGGGCTGTAAGTGCCCAACAAGTGTAAACTTATAGCCATTATGAAGGTATTTAATTTAACTAATTTATATTAGAGTTTTATAGCCACTGGTGAGCAGTGTGTACGTTAAATTTAGACTCAGAGCTGAAAACAAGATAAGAAAATATTAAGGGAAAGTTAAAGGCAAAATGTTGACTTCCTTTCTTCCCATTTTACCCTTTTCCTCAACCGACTTCCTCTTCTTCTTTTAACCAAAAAATGGTTGCATTGCAACCCTTGCAACTTTCTTTTTCTTCTTTTCCAAGCCTAAAGATTCTCTCACTACACTCACTCTCTCTCTCTTCAAATAAGTGATTCATCTTTTCTTATTATTTTCTCTTAATTTTATAGCTAAATTCTCTCTTCTTCCTCTTCAATTTGATATCAAAATCATATTGATTTACTAAGTATAATTTGATATCTAAATTATTGAAGTTTATAGTCACTATTTATATTACTATTTATTTCAAGAACCTATGCAATTTTTCTAAAGTTTTAAAGCTAAAATCTTGTATGTTTAGCTTGTTTCTTTGTGATGGAACCATAAACAAATGGTATATAATTGTTTTTGAAAGAAAAAACCTTAAGATAGCTAAGAAGCTAATATACTCTTCTTTTAGTTTATGAAGAATATTGATGATTTTTTATAGAATCAGTAATGATCTTGTGTTTCCAGTTTATATATGAGTAATTTTTACCATTCTTGTGAATTATGATATGTTTATTGCTTATGGTATATTGATTATTGGTGTAAGTTGATAAAATGAGTTTTTTTTTTTGGTGTTTTTGTGGCAAAGCTTGAGATTAAATAGGTTTGATGATATGATGACTAGTTTTCTATTGAAATAACTGAGTTTCACGCTTGTTTAAGCTTTCAGAACATGTTGTGTTGAGATCTTATGGTGTAATATAGAAATGGAAGTTGCTTCCCCTTATTTTTTGCTATTTCATGCAATTCCTACTTGTACGAGTCGAACAATTTTTTAAACTGATTTCGTAATCATACTTGCATAAACTTAACAATTTTGTTCTTACGATCTGAAACAAAATTTAAACTAGATTTGTGCAATTCGAATCGGTTCTTCCTACCCTATTTTTCGATTTCAATTGAGATTTTGATCGAGTTTGTATTTGAACTTCCAGAAATGTTATGCATTTTCACGTGTAAACTCACATTTTCAAGTAAATTTTCTTAAGTCGAATTAAATCTTTCTTAAACTAAACTTCTCAATTCTAATTGTGATTCTACTCAAATTTCTTCGACAATCCTACTCGCGATTCTGATCACATCTTTAGAAATTTTTACATTTTTCAACCCAACGCCACTTTTTCTAAAATATTTCATATTCCCTTGGTTTAATCTTATATAAATCCCTACTTTAGTGAGTATAATAACTAAGAAATCTTAAATAAGTAATTTATAATTTAATATCATTGGATTTAATGATTGGCTATACAATACTAATAGGAAAGTAATCTAAGTAGTTATGTGATGATGAAACAAAGAATGTATGGTGCATTTGCAATAGAACGTAACTTATGTGGCTAGAATTATGACTAAATGAGAATGTTGTGATATCGTTATTATAAGAACAATATTGTTTAATGTTTAATAATTTTCATGAGATTTGGTATAGCACATCATGAATGAAAATGAAATATGATAATGTAACTTTGATGATGTATCTATTATGAAAATGATATCAATGAATACTTGAAAGCTCTTATAAGGCTTGATATGTGAATGATGAGATATAATGGGAATAATAAACTAGATCTTGGATTTACGCATTCTGACATTAATGAATGGGATAAGGCTGGCTTAGAGGGAAAAGATTGGGATGAATGGGATAAGGCTGGATTATAATAACAAAGAGGTTTATAGTTATTATTATGTATTTGTTTTTACCTGTATTGTTATCATATGGAATGTTGAAATATAATATTATGAGATTAAAATACATAATAAGTAAAAATGGAAGCATATGGCCATAAGAGCCCTAATTTGGTATAATGTGCCAAGGATAATATGATGTGATTCCCTTTACAAGTGAGTCACTAAACTTATTGATTGTTTATGAAAATTGTTTGAGAAATGAATACCTAGTTATAATATAGATGTGATTACATATGTGTTGTATTATGGGATAAATTCATAAGTTTGGTATATATTATTTCACTGAGCCTTAGACTTATTCTTTTATGGATTATTTTTTAGATCTTCAAGACATTATTGTTAACCCTTCCACAAAGAAGTAAGAATGGACAATGATCTAATGGAAGTTACTACTAATGTTTTCAACACCACAATGTTTAGTGCCCTAGGAACTTATCAAATTAAAATACATTATATTATCATCTTAAATTTAGTAGGGTGTGAGGTACTCTACGAGGTTGAAATCATTCTCATAGAGCCACCTAATGTTCTTCTCATTATGGCCTTAAGATGGTTTAACCTATAAAAGTCTACTATTATACCTTGTATTTTACTTACCTTTTTTTTTTTTTTTGAAAAACTGGTAAATAGAAAAGCCACAGATTTTAGTTATATTAACTTATGCTTTTGGAAGTTATGATAAGAAATAAGTTGATTTAACTTCTTTTGATTACCATGTTTTTGACAATGATATATAGTAGTTTGGGGAATGACTTCTAGGTCTTTTGTATAGTGAAAACTTTTTTTGTTTGAAAGTCGTATGTAAACTATGGAAACATGTATTAAACCTGACATGTGCCTATTAGGCAATGCCAATGTAAATTATGAAATATGTTTATTTTCTATATGCTTCTCTTTCTCTCTAAAGTTTATTATCTTCTAGTCAATCAATGAGAGTTAAGTGAATATAATTAAGAAAAATTGAGATGACTATAAATGGAATAAGTGACAAAAGGTTGGTGATTATCAACAAAAAGGTTGATATTCATGCTGATCATGGCCAGGGATTTGGATTGTGACAAGAACCTCTTTACCCAAGGTGCTCTAACCCAAATGCTCAATGTGACTATCACGCTGAAGCTATAGGTCACTCCATTAAGAATTATCCGACTTTCGAGAGTAAAATGCAATTTCTACTTGATGCCAAATGGCTGAACTTTAAGGGAATGACAGAAACACCTTATGTGCATCATAACCCTATGCTTGACCATGGTAATTCAAGAGTGAATGCTATTGAAATAGGGCTAAAAGAAATTGTTAAGAGGAAAGTGTTTAAGGTGAAGATGCCACTGAAATTTATTTTTAAAACCTTTATTGACATGAAATTCCTGCGATTTTAACACACAAATCCAAGGGTCCAAGGCTAGGATCATAGTAATGAAGCAAAAAAAGGCATACCATTGAAGGATGCATATAATTTAAAAGATTAATTCAAAAGTTGATGGACTACCAGCTTGTTCAAATAGGCTATGGAGTTAGAGAAAACCAACTAAACGGGGATTGAAGGAAGTAATATGGCCAGTGGTGCTTAAATCTCTCACTTTTCTCCTAATACACTGACAATCCACTACAAATCGAAACACAACTTCGGCATCTCCTCAAGTACCCACTTCCCACATTTTGGAACCTATTAAAATTTGAGAACCAAGGCCTTTCCCTTATAAGAATACAAATGAAGTACCATGGAACTTTACTTGTTAAGTTCTTCCAGAAAATAACCATGCCCCTATTGAGATGACACCTAATTGTGCCTTGGCATCATCTGTCACCAACATATCTGGTACCAATAGCATTACTTATAGTGGTCATTGTTAAAGTCCTGAAGAGTTAGAAAATAGAGAACTGAAGAACTAGAAAAACAAGGAAAAGGAAAAGAAAAGGAGATAATAGAGGAAATTATTTTAGAAGAAGGTAAAAAGAAGCCCAAAACATACAAGAAAAACATATCAAAAGAAGAAGCTTGTGAACTCTTGAAACTCATTAAACAAAGTAACTACAAAGTGATTGAATAATTGAATCATACATTTGCAACAATTTCATTGTTGTTATTGCTTTTGAATGTTGAACCATATAGGTAGATGTTAATGAAAATGTTAAATCAAGAAGTGAAGTAACTACAACATGATTGAATAGTTGAATCGTACATCTGTAAGGATTTTATTGTTATCATTACTTTTGAATTCTGAGCCACATAGGTAGATGTTATGAAATTGTTGAATCAAGCTCATGTTTATCATGATATCTCTCTTGAAAAGCTTGGTGGTATTATTATCAACATCTTGGCTAATAATTATCTTACATTCATTGATGACGAGATACCATCTGAAGGAATGTGGCATAACAAGGCACTTTACATTTCTATAAAATGTAAAAACCACATCATAGCAAGGGTTCTTGTAAATAATGGCATTTCACTAAATGTGATGCCGCAATCAACTTTGTTGAAGCTCTTAGTCGATGGATCTTACATGAAACCTAACACTATGATAGTGAAAGCCTTTAATGGTATAAGAAGAGAGATTATCGGAGACATAGAACTCCTAATTCAAATAAGCCTGAATGTCTTTAATATATTGTTCCAAGTGAAAGACATCACACCAGCCTACAGTTGTATCTTAACTATGGACTCGTTTAGGAAGGGCAGTGCCCTCTACCTTATGCTAAAAGTGAAATTCATAATAGAAAACAAATTAGTGGTTGTATCAAGAGAAGAAGATCTTTTTATCATGAAACCAACATTTACTCTATATATCAAGGCTACTAAAAAGGCTCTTGAAAGCACATTCTAAACTTTCAAGATTGCTAATACTTTCTACATCTGAGAAAAAGCTCAAATCCCAAATCCACATTGGCCATAGTATTTGTAATAACGGCTAAGGTCATGTTGAAAGATGGGTTTACACTAGGGGTGGATTGTGGAAATATGGGCAAGGTGAGAAGGAACATTTAAAACTTTATAAAAATGTTGAAAGGTTTAGATTAGGATACAAGCCCACAAAAGCAAATAGAATGAGGGTTGCTAGTGAAAAGAGGGAAAGGAGGATGGCACACTTGGAAAATCAAAAGCTAATAGATGACAGGGTTCTCATATATGACATCAAAAAAAGTTTTTAAAGCACAGGAATCACCTTCCCTAATCAAATTCTGGCAATCGAGGATGTGGTTTGGTTTACATTTACTCCTTAAACTTTACACTCAATAATTAGGATATCTCTAAGTTCCTTATTGTCATACAGTTTCATTCACAATAATTCTATACTACCACCACTTAAGGCTCCGCCTAAAACATTAGGATGTTATCTGTAAAATAGGCTTACATGTTTCATTCCAACATCCACTTTAAATAAAAATGCATGTTCAGTTTCCATCATTTATATGTTTGCTTATTTATTTATTTATTTTTGTTTTGCTTCATTATTTTTGTACCTTGAATTCTATCCTATTTTTGCTTACTCGATCTTTTTTTCCTTTCTATACGTTTTCGTTAAATTCAGGTTTCAAAGTGATTTATTTGAGAATAATAATGTTATGAATCTTATATGTAACATTGATCATTCTATTGATTGCAGTGAGATTAAAGAAGGAGAGATTAACCCATCTACAAAACTCTTAACGCTTGTTAAGAAATAAGAGAAAGAGATCCAATCTCATGAAGAATCAGTTGAGATAATTAATTTAGGCAGAGAGGAGGATAAAAAAGAAGTCAAGATTAGTTCTTCAATGAGAAAAAATGTACAAGAAGGCTTGATCAAGCTCCTTTGTAAATATAAGGATATATTTGCTTGGTCATGCCAAGATATACTAGGATTGGACACAAGCAAAGTTGTCCATAAGTTACAATTAAAGCCAAAATATAAGCCAGTAAAGTAAAAGTTAAGGCATTTGAGACCTGATATGTCTTTAAAGATTAGAGAAAAGGTTAAAAAGCAATTTAATGTTAGTTTCCTTACAGTCTGCAAATATCCAGAATGGGTTACCAATATTGTTCTAATACCTAAGTAAGATGGGAAAGTTTGAATGTGTGTGGATTATCAAGATTTAGATAGGGCAAGTCCCAAGGATGATATTCCGTTACCATATATCTATGTCCTTGTTGATAATACTACTAAGAATTTAATATTTTCCTTTACAGACTATTTTTATGGGTATAATCAAGTCAAGATGGATCTTAAGGATATAGAGAAAACCACCTTCATCACTTAGTAAGGAACTTTTTGTTACAAAGTAATGCCTATTGGATTAAAAAATATTGGGGGGTAACCTACCAAAGAGTAATGGTGACTTTACTTCGTGATATGATGTATAAAAAAGTAGAAGTTTATGTTGATGATATGATCATCAAAATCAAAAAGTGAAGAAGATCATATTTATACCCTTTTAACAGGCTAAGAAAGATTCAACTTTGACTAAACCTTACAAAATGCACCTTTGGGGTGAGGTTAAGAAAGCTATTGGGGTTTGTGGTCAGTCAGAATGGAATAGAAATTGATCCTAAGAAAGTTCATGCTATTTTGGAGATGTCGATAACACGCACAGAGAAAAAAGTTTGAGGTTTCTTAAGAAAGCTGAATTACATTGCTAGGTTTATATCCCAGTTAATGGCTACTTATGATCTAAGCTTTTGTGTAAGAATCAAACCATGAAATAGAATGAAAAATGCCAAGCAACATTCAAAAAGATTAAGCAATATTTATAGAAACCTCTAGTCTTGGTACCACCAACACCTAAAAAAACACCTTATTATGTATTTGGCCATGCTTAAAAGTCTATGGGTTACGTACTATGGCAGCATAATGAATTAGGAAGAAAGAACAAGTGATAAACTATTTAAGTAAAAAGTTCATAGGCCATAAGTCAAAAAACTCTTTCTTAAAGATACTTGTTGTGCCTTGGCATGGGCAATTCATCGCTTAAAGCAATACATGTTGTGTTATACTACATGGCTGGTATTAAAGATAGATCCAATTAAGTATTTCTTCAAAAAAAACTTGCCCTAATGGGAGGAATTGCTTGATGCCAAGTGTTGTTGTTTGAATATGACATAGTTTATGTCATCTAGAAAGCAATAAAGGGTAGTATGTTTGTCAGCCTTTTGGCTAATCATCCTATTGAAGACTATGGTTCTATGCAATGTAACTTTTGAGATGAAGACATAAAAGCACTATTCAATAATAATGAATCACCCCAAGACAAGGAATGGGTGTTATTGTTTGATAAAGCCTCTAATGCATTAAGGTATGGTATTGGTGCCATTTTAATTTCTCCTGAAGAGAAAACTATCCCATTCACGGCCAAGTTATGCTTTGATTATACAAATAATATGGCTAAATATGAGGCATGTGCTATGGATATACAGGTTGCGTTAGATTTGGACATCAAATCTTAAAAGTGTATGGAGATTTTGCATTGGTAATCCACTAATTGAGATGAGATTGGGAAATCAAGATGCTAAGTTAATTCCATATCACAGACACGTAACAAAGTCAGCAAAATATTTTAGAGAAATCACTTTTAATCATATTCTAAGAAAAGATAATCAAATAGCTAATGTGCTTGCAATGTTATCCTTTATGTTCAAAGTAAATGGCAATGATCAGACGCATGTTATCAAGATTGAAAATTGAGATTCACAAGTTTATTACTTAAGTGTTAAAAAAGAGTCTAATGAGAAACCTTAGTATCATGATGTCAGGTAGTACATAAAGTGCAAGGAATATTCAAAAAGGACCTTAGCAAATGATAAGAGAACTATAAGGAAAATGTCTATGGACTTCTTTTTGAATGGAGAAATACTATATCAAAGGAATCACGACACTATTTTGCTAAGGTGCATTGATGTAATAAAAGCAATAAGGATTGTTGAAGAAGTACATGAAGGTTTTTGTGCAACACTTTTAAATAGACATGCTATGGCAAGAATAATTTTGAGAGTAGGCTACTTTTGGTTGCCAATGGAAAGTGACTGCATCAGTCATATCAGGATAAGTCACAAATATGAAATTTATGCCAACAAAATTCATACTCTTCTTATGTCACTAAATGTCTTGTTTGCATCTTGGCATTTCTTGATGTGAGGCCTTGATGTCATAGGTCCAATAAAACTAAAGGCTATAAATGGACATCGATTTATCCTTGTAGCAATTGACTATTTCACTAAATGGGTTGAAGTTGCCTCCTATTTTGGCATGACTTGAAATGTAGTTCAGAATTTCATAAAAAGGCATCTAATATGTCACTATGATTTGCTAGAAAGAATTGTGATTGATAATGCCATAAATTTCAACAATAAGATGATGACAGAGATATGTGAAAAATTCAAGATAAAGCATTATAATTCAACATCATACTATCCCAAAATGAATAGAGCCATAGAAAAAACCAATAAAAATCTTAAAAATATCATCCAAAAGATGACAATAACATACAAAGATTGGCATGAGATGCTTTTATTTACTTTTTTATGGCTATCGAACCTCTATTCACATTTCTACCAAAGCCACTCCATTTTGTTTAGTATATGGCATAGAAGCAGTGCTTCCTTTAAGGTTGAAACTCCTTTGTTAAGATTTTTAATGGAGCCATAGTTAGAAGAGGTAGAATAGGTCCAAGAACAGTATTGAAGGAGACTTGGTATTGAAAATGATACTTCCAATTCAAAAGGATGGTCGCGATAAATGGATGTCCAATTATGAATAATCTTTTACCGTGAAAAGAGATTTTTTTGAAGGAGCTTTAATCCTTATAAAGATGGATGGGGATAAATTGTCATAGCCTATCAATATGGATAAAATGAAAAAATATTATGCTTGAGGCATGATCACTCTATATTTGATTTACCCAAGAAGTTCATAGCATGATAGATATCGGGGCATTTCAATATTTACTACCCCAATTAATAGGTGTTTAAATGCATAGGGATAGTTAATACAGTTTTTCTTAGACTTGTCACCAAAATAACCAGAATTTCCTTATTTAATCAATCTCTGTGATTCTTATTGTATATCTTCTTTATTGTTCAAATGATTTTCCATTTTCTTAGATACTTGTGACAATTTTATTCTTGTTATACTTTTAATATGATGCTCATAGTTAATTCCTTCAACCACTATTTGATAAGAAATTAATCATGCACTTTTATGAAGAGTGTTTCTTTGAAATATCAAAAGAAACATGTTATTTACATGCATCCAAGTATAAGCAAAATAACTCTGGTGAAATGAAAAGATAATTGAGAATAGTTTGATCATCTCAAGATATCACAATAAGGTAGTGAGGGACTTACCATGTTTTAAAGAAAATCAATGACAATGATAAGATAAAAAAGTTGAGATACTTGAACTCTACCAGCCATCAATAAGGGTTGATATTATTCATTCATGACACTATTGAAGAGATTCATGTATAAGGTGAAAATGAAGAATATTAACAAAAAGAAAAAAGAAAATTGATCTATTTAACTTGAAACATGCATCATGTTCACTTATATGTTGTGTTTTTCTAAACACATCAATCTTCCAGTTGTTAACTCAAACCCTACATTTGTGGGCAAGCCTGTGAGAAACAAATCTTTTACCTTTAGTTATTAAATCAAACCCAGCATTTGCAAGTCGAGCTTGTGAAAAGCAAGTCTTTTACTTTTAATTGTTAAATCGAACTCATCATTGGCAGGTCGAGCTCATGAAAAGTAGGTTTTTTACTTTTAGTTGCTAAATCAAACCCTGTATTAGCAGGTTGAGCCTATGTAAAACAAGTATTTTACTTTTTGTGGTTAAATTGAACCTAACATTGGCAGGTTGAGCCTATGAAAATCCTTTTTATTTTTTATGGTTAAATCAAACCCAGCATTAGCAGGTCAAGCTATAAAAAGTAAATCTTTTACTCTTTGTTGTTAAATCAAACCCAAAATTGGCGGGTCAAGTTTGTAAACAATAGGCTCTTTTACTTTCTAAATGAATTCAACTAACTATGAGCAATTCAAACAAATGGGATGTTTGTCACTCCTTCATTTTTCAATCTTATATTCATATGTGTGTTGCTAACTCATAAGATTTCATGTTCTTTTTATAAAATCGGCGTTTAAACCTTTACCCACCTTCTAATGCTAGAAGAATGAGTAAAAGAGGTAGCTATAGATACCTAATTTTGTCCAAGTTTAACATATTTTATAGGCAATTGGTACTAAATTTTCAAGATAAAAATTGATTAATTTTTGCTATTTAATTATTTTAGTAAGAGTAAAAATTATAAAAATATCACTTATGAAGTAGCCTTCTTTCTTTTTTTAAGTTGACTACAAAAATACTAAAAAAAACCTATTTAATGTATTTTAAATAAGGAAAATATATAAGACACAAAAAAAAATAAAATTTCAACTAAGATTGCAAAGTCTACATTTACAAACCTCCATTGCCATCTATTTCATTCTTGAACAAAGAAAATTTCCTAAAGTAAACTTCCTTGTGCAGCTCAACATTTCCTAAAATGAGAAAATAACCTAAAATCCAATAGTAATTAATGAACAATCTGCAAAGAAGAGGAAACAAGTTACAACCAAGAGAAATCAAGTAAAAATCGTATCACAAAAGTACAAAAAAAATTGAATAAATAAAAGTCCCTTAGATGAAAAAAAGAGAAACAAGAACAAGAGAAAAACTTGTTTTCATTCTCTTAAAGCAGAAAAAAGGGAGATTAACAACAAGTAACCCTGATTTCAAATCTCATAACTCAAATCTACTAGTATATCTCTTTCATCCTTCCTTATCTTTAGATATGCACATAGCATATTTTTTTCATTGTTATTTTTATTTTTAGCTTTTTTGTTCACATGATTACATTTTAAAAAGAGCAGAAATAACCAAAATTAAAAATAAGCATGTTGTTTAAAAAGGATATGTAGAAAAAAGGTGATAAGAGGAAAACTAAACTAATGATAAGAAAAGATGGATCTGAGAAAAGAAAGAAGATAAAGTTCAAAAAATTAAACCTTTAGTTTTAACCTCAAAGTAGAAAACGTTAAATGCTATCATTTAAAATGTGGAAATGTACTTCTCTTTATGTTATTTAAGTTTAATGATCCCTAACCTTTCAATTATTAAGTTGTGAAAGAAAAAATGAGGAAGTAAATGTTAAATTTTGAAAAGAAAATGAAAAAGAGAGAATAAAATGATGACTCGCAAGAGCATTAGACTCTATTTGCCATTGGCCATGTTTATGTTATTATATTTTTATTAATTTTTTCCTTCTTTTTTCTTTGCTTAAAAGACAAATGAGAGCCATTATCTCCCATATTTTTTTTTTAGATAGAGACCTAGATCTTTGTCCATATAATCTTTTTTTATTTTATTTTTATTTTTTTCTACTTTTTTATTTTATTATTTTATTTTTAAGTCATCTGATCCTTCATTTTCTTTTTCTTTTTTCTTTCATCTTTTTTTATGTGTGACATTTTTATGGTTGTATATTTTTGTTATTTTTTTGTTGCTAAATTGCTAATACACTAATCATATTAAGATATTTTATGTTAACGTGTATATTCATCATGTGATTTATTTTATTGTTATAAATAAGATTCCTTTAGTGTATTATAAATTGTCATTTAAGTTTTCATGTGTAATATCCTATGATGGAATAAACTAAAAAATTAGATCATTTTTAGTATTCTTGAGGTCAGGAGTATTTTAAGAATTAAATTGAGCGAGTCAATGAAACTTCAAATAGAAGTCCCCAATACTATACTGTGCAAAATCATTATATATGTTTTAGTCTTTATTTATCTATGTTATGTTTTAAAAAAATGTCATTTTACTACATATCAATGCGTACTCTTTCAACCTAAAAAATAATAAGTTTTGCTAACAATAAATAAAAGTTAGAATTTTTTATTGTATGTGTTATAAATGTGGCTCCTAATATTCTTGAGGTACTTTCCTTCCTACGATTTTGGCCATAAAGTTAGATAAATTGACGCATTAATTAAATTAATAAATCAATATAAACGGTCAAGTTAATAAAATTTATGCAATATATTGAGAAATTATTATTATTTTTTACTTAACTTTCATATTATTATTATTGTTATATACAAAAAATGGCCTCAAGAGCTCATAGCCCCAAGCACACTAAAAGCGCTCGGCAAGCTTCATTTCGCCCACTAGAAAATGACACAGCGAAGTAGTCCCGATATCCTCCCATGAAGCAAGCCCCCGCCTCATGAGGCAACGATCCAACGAAAAGGTCATAGGACCCGTTCGCCAAGCAACCGATCACCCTACTCAAGCTTGATATCTCATTATAGCAGTCCCCGTGACGTCCCCGAGCTAGGGATTCCCACTTGAGATGCCCAGCACCTCACTTAGCGCAGCGGCACCAAGCAGTGGACGCAGCCAGACAAGTCTACGGCCGACCTAGGGGGCGTACCCCACAGCCTACATTTAGCAACGACTAGTTTGTAGTCTTTTTCTGTCTTTTCTCATTTATAGTTTGATGTAACACAACTGTAGCTTATAATTAATGCATGTAACTCCTCCTTCCTCTATAAATAGGATGGCATTGTTAGAAGAGGGGGGACGGAAAACTCTATAAGCAGAAACTTTGCAAAGGTCATTTCTTAATACATCTCCGTCGTGGACGTAGGATCCGATGCCACCCGGATTTAGCCGAACCACGTTAAACCTTGTGTCTTCTTCTTTACTATTCCTTTCATCCTTATTTATTTTGTTGTCCTACATATTTGAACTGGATACAGGCTTAAGATCCTGAATATCCCGACTATTGGCAAGAGTTTAGAGCATAACCAAAATTCGACGTCAACATTTTGGCGCAATCTGTGGGGATCTCACCTATTCTTGTTCATCTTCGCTGCAATGGCTAAGGGAAGAGTCACTAGAGCCTCAAATACGCAACGCCATACTCCAGATGGTCATGTTTCAACAACAAACTCATCTATCGCTTCTGTCGTTAGAACAGCTACTGGTCTCCCTCCAACCAGTTCAGTGCAACCAGTTCTCGTCATTGATGACGTCGACAGACCACAAACCTAACTCCAACATCAGGAGAAACTTGAGCACATGATGGGAGAGCTAACTAAAGCAGTCACGTCATTGGCACAAAATGTACAAAGACAAGCTGAAACCTAACACTCGGGCTATCCAAACTAAGCCAATACCCAAGCTCACTACTCGCGGGAGCAGACCCCGAGTCGTGACCCTCAAGATAATGGAAACCAAAGTATCCAGTGATCGCCCAACCAACACTTTGGGGAGCAGGACCTGTTAGTTGGGGACCTATTTCAGAGGATGGTTTAGTTGGAAGAACGCCTCCAAGCCCCAGGTGATTGATCTCGTTATGAGGAGCGATCGCCACTTTCTGAAGAGATCGAAGCTCAAACTCTCCCTCTCAAGCTTAAAGTCCCCACAATCCCATTGTATAATGGAGATTCAGACCCGTATGATCATCTAGATGTGTTCAATGTTCAGATGGATTTGCAAACAATCAACCCCCTAGTTAAGTGTCAGGTTTTTCTAGTCACATTAGGAGGCGTGCCTTGAGCCTGATTTAGAAGCCTCCCGGCTCGCTCAATTGGCAGTTGGGAAGACTGTCAACAAAAGTTCATTAGCTAGTATCAAACACTGAAGAGGCAGCTCGTGCCCGGTTGTCACCTCGCTATGATCTTTCAATGCAAGCAAGAGTCGCTGAAGGACTATGTCACTAGATTCAAACTCGAAGCTAATTTGATGGAGAATCCATCTGAAGAAACCATGCTAGCCACCATCTCTGCGGGACTTCGCAAAGATGGAAAGCTATACAAGAGTCTGTATAAGACCCTGATAAAAAACCTATGAGTGAGCTGCCAAGCAGATCAAATAGGAAGAGACCTTCAGCTTAAAAAAGTCTGACAAGAAGGAGGAAAAGACTAACTCCTCTCGTGGTAAGAAGAGGAGCGAAGTGGATCAAGGTGACCCCACTGCCAAACAGACGACAAAGAAATCCAGAAGGTCCAAGGGTGAGTGACCTTAGTACTCAAGCTACTTCGAGCAGTATAGCATGCTCTTGAATCCCCAAGATAGAATTTATTTGGCGAAAAGGGATAGGAAAAATTTTGAGAGGCCTAAGCCCTTAAGGACTTCTTTTAGGCAAAGGAACAGAGATGAGTTTTGTGCCTATCATAATAAGGATGGGCATGGGACATCAAATTGTCTGGCCCTCAAAGATGCAATTAAAGATCTAATTCAGAAAGGTCGCTTGAGGGAATATGTAGTGCAATCTACAAGGCAGCCTCCCCAACCTAGCACCAGCCAAGAACCGGGGGGCTCGGTCCGAGTTATATTTTGATGTTGTATTTCAAATTTTTTAGGGCCAAATGTGATTGTCATTCCCTTGATTCTGTTGAAAGTTATTTGCCAATTGATTTAATGTCATTCATCTTGCCCCTTTTTTGCTCCCGAGTGTTAGTAACCTCCACAGCTCTCATATAGCCAATTTCCCCATATTCCGCAAGGAATCTTTCATGCCAAATGTGACCTTTGGTCTAGTTGAGGTTCCTTGGAGCTCATTCCAGAGAAGAATTGATGAGCACTTAACCAATTAAGCTGCGGGCTCGTTGAGACGTGGAGATGTTCAAAATAAACTCATTTATCTAGTGCGGCTTCATGCTAGCTGAGGTGCAGAGGCACTAAAAAACACTCGTTGTGCTAGTGTGGCTTCGTGCTCGCTGAGGTGCGAAGACACTAAAAAACACTCACTGTGCCAGCGTGACTTCATGCTCGCTGAGGTGCAGAGGCACTAAAAAATACTCGCTGTGCCAGTGTGGCTTTGTGCTCGCTAAGATGCAAAGGCACTAAAAAACACTCGCTGTGCCAGCACAGCTTCATGCTCGCTAAGGTACGGAGGCACTAAAAAACACTCATTGTGCCAGCGCGGCTTCATGCTCACTGAGGTGTGAAGGCACTAAAAAACACTCACTGTGTCAGCACAACTTCGTGCTCGCTAAGGTGTGGAGGCATTAAAAGACACTCGTTGTGCCAGTGCGGCTTCGTGCTCATTGAGGTGCAGAGGCACTTTTAAACACTTAACGCAAGCATGACTTTATGATCGCTAAAGCATAAAGAATTGACGAATTAATTATTCACTTAAGGCAATAGAGTTATCTCGTAGCTCCCTTGTAAACCCTACTAAGTCACAGCTCTCATGCACATTTATCAGTTTGGCCACAAACCAGCCCGAAACGAGCAGCAATGCCATGCCAACGGTCAAGAATGGAAAATAGAAGAAAGCATGGCCTAGATCAGAATAGAAAGACATCTGATATGGCACTTCGATTAGGAAAGGACACTAATTAAATATACCAATCAAGCCTCGAAAACTTATAACTCCTAGTCCACGAAGCAAATCGAGAGTTAGGGGGCTTATGTTATATACAAAAAATAGCCTCAAGAGCTCGTAGCCCCGAGCATACTAAAGGCGCTCAACAAGCTTCATTTCACCCACCAGAAAGTGGCACAGCTAAGTAATCCTGGCATCCTTCCACGAAGCAAGCCCCCGCCTCACGAGCCAGCGATCCAGCGAGAAGGTCACAAGACCCGCTCGTCAGGCAGCCAATCACCCTGCTCAAGCCCGATATCTCGCTACAATAGTCCCCGTGACATCCCCAAGCCAGGGATTCCTGCTGGGATGCCCAGCACCTCGCTTGGCACAACGACACCAAGCAGTAGATGCAGCCAGACAAGTCTACGGTCGACCTAAGGGGCCTATCTTGCAGCTTATATTCAGCAACGGCTAGTTTGTAGTCTTTTTTTGTCTTTTCTCATTTATAGTTTGATGTAATACAACTGTAGCTTATACTTAATGCATGTAATTCCTCATTCCTCTATAAATAGGATGGCATTGTTAGAAGAGGGGGGCAGAAAACTCTGTAAGCAAAAACTCTGCAAAGGTCATTTCTTAATACATCTCCACCGTGGACGTAAGGTCTGGTGTCGCCCGAATTTAGCCGAACCATGTTAAACCTTGTGTCTTCTTCTCTACTCTTCCATTCATCCTTGTTTATTTTGCTATCCTACCACATTTGAACAGAATACAGGCTTGAGATCTCGAAGATCCCCCCGTTGGCCGGAGTTTGGAGTATAACCAAAATCTGACGTCAACAATTATTATTATTATTATTATTATTATTATTATTATTATTATTATTATTAGTAGTAGTAGTAGTAGTAGTAGTAGTAGTAGTAGTA
>JANHAO010011562.1:0-16891 GCA_026873985.1 Saraca asoca | reverse complement strand
GCTAGTGTTGGGTTAGCTTCATTCAGAGTTGCCAACATTTGGTTTAAGGCTTCTCTTGCTCTCTTAGCCCGTGCCCTTGTTAATGCCCACCAAGCCCTTGGAGTGCCTCTTCATTTGGGTTCTAGCTTGGTTGATTCCCATCACTTACTTTTCAAGGGTAGGGTTTGTAATAATGACTTGAGAATTTAAAAACAATCCACAGAAGAATGAGTTTGGGGCATAATGAATAATACATACCAAACTTATGAATTCATCAAACAACAAAAAGCATATATATATGTGCACTCAAATCACAATTAGATAGCCATTTCTCATACAATTTTTCATAAGCAAATATTGAATATCAAAGACTCATCTATCAGGAAGTTCACATCATATTTTTCTTAACACATTATGCTGAGCCAAGAGCACATAGCCACTGGCCACCATTTTTGGCTCATTATGTGTTCTAATTCCACATGTCAACAAAATAGGTCAAATAGTATATAACAATAAATATAAATCTCCTTGTTACTTTGGTTCAAGCTCATCCCACATAATCCCAATCTTAACCCTCCAAGCTAGCCTTATCTTGCATAATCCCATCCTTTTCCCTTCAAGCTAGCCTTATCCCACCCATCATTTTTGAACGAGGGGATCTAGGATCTAGTTTATTACTCTCATCACCCCTCATCATTCACAAATCAAGCCTCAAAAAGCTCTTAAGGATTTAATTATTCTATTCTCATAATAGATGCCTCATCAAATTCACATTGTCACATTTCATTGTCATTTATGGTGTCATACACCATTCCATATCTCATGTAAATTATCACGCTTTACACAACAAGATTACTCACATTAGTTGTATTATAACAATCACACACATTCACAATCATTACCATTGTTTTTTGTTTCATATCTATATTAACAGCTGAATTTGTTATTTAGATATCATTGTATATATTAGCTTATAAGTTACTTTCTTAGGATATCTTAATTATTATACTAGAATTAATTAGGGCCCTTATGATTAAATCAAACACAATGTAGTATAAGTTACAAAAAAGTAAATTGAGCAAAATATTGCAAAATTTTCTAGAGATGTGATCAAAATCACGATTAGGATCATTGCAGAAATTCAAGTAGAGTCATGATTTGAAACAAAAAGTTCAATTATGAAGGGATCAATTTGACTCAAGGGAATTCAGTTGAAAATACGAGCCTACTCACCAAAATGTGTAGTCATTTGGGAATTCCAAATTCAAACGCAATCAGAATTGCAATCAAAATTAAAAAATAGGGTAGGAAAGATTGATTCAAATCACACAAACCTCGTTTAACTTTTGATTCGGATTGGAAGAGCAAAATTGCTAGGTTTTCGCAAGCATGATCATGGATTTAGTTCAAAAAGCTATGATTCAAGTCATATGAGCTGGAATTGCAAGCGATAACAGAAAAACATGGGAGAACAACTTCCAATTTAACATTACATTATAGGATCTCAACATAACATGTTTTAAAAGCTTAAGCATGCATAAAACTTAGCTATTTCAAAAGCAAACTAATCTTGCTATCAGTATATCCATTCAATCTTAAATTATGCCTCACAATCACAAAAACCTAATTTCAACAACTAGCACCAAATATTCACTAGATCACAAGCAAAAAACACATTATGAATAACAAGAATGGTAGGAATTACTCATAAGTGGGTTGGATAAGTCAAATCACTACTAATATCACTTATAATCCTTAACACTCTTCATAAACAAATAGAAAAACATGTTAGCTTCTTAATTATTTGAATGTTTTTCTTTCAGTAAATAATTACATATCATTTGATTATGGTTTCATTATAAAGAAATAGATTAAATACATAAGACTTTAGCCCTAAAACTTCAAAAAATTCATATGGGTTCTTGAAGTGAATCGTGATATGAATAGTAATTATAGACTTAAAAAATTCATAACTTGAATTATACTCAGTGAATTAACATGATTTTGATATCAAAATGAAGAGGAAGAAAAGAGGAATCAATTGAAAAAAATTGAGAAAATAACATGGAAAGTTAATAGACTTTCTGGATGAGTGAGAAAGTGAAAGTAGAGAGAGAGTGCATGTCAAGCTTAAAAAAGAAGATATTGCATGGGTTTTACAATCTGTGAAGCTGAAGAAAAAGAAAGGTAAGCCAGCTAAGGGAAGGTTATAATTAGAAAAAGTAAGTCAACTTCCCAATAACTACAAGTTGACCATTTCCCTTTTTAGCAATTTTCCTATTTCTCCCATTTTGAGCTCAAACTTAACCTACTTATCAATCACCAATGACCATGAAACTTTAATATAAATTAGTTAAATTAAATACCTTTGTAATGACAATGATTTTGTGCTCATCCGATATTCATAATCCTAGTTCTGATATTTCCAAAATTTTCTAAAAATTGAATCTCATCAATATAAATTTTGTTCTTTGAACATTCATGACAGGAATTCAATCTTTGATGTATTTCTAAAATTTCATATAGTCTATTTCTACTACGTCTGGGCCTCTCATGGCTCTAGATTTATAGTTTCTAATTTCTTGAAATTTTTAATTTCCCCTTTTTTTCAAATTTTAAAGTTATTATATTACCAAAATTGATTTTAGAAAATTCAAGATGTTAAGAAAATTTAAAGTGAATTATAGATCCAAATCCAATTCGCAGTGAATGGTTTCATGTAGTTTTACAACTAGTCATTAGAGTGGTTTATGAGTTGTTTGCAAATGAATGGTGTGAATTGTGTTGTTTTGCAGTTAGCTATGGAAATTATCATAAATTGAATGTTAAATAAGTTAGAATGAACTAAGCTACTCATTGAGTTGGTTTATATATCAATTGTAGATTATCTCAAAATTTCTGTGATTACAGAAGAAAAAGTATAAAGTTCTCATAGTTTTGTCTAATGATGGAAAATGTTGTAAATTTGAAAAGGAATTGAATCTATGAACACTTAATTACTAAATGGTAGTTTTATGTGGTACGTGATTTACTTGTTGGGTTTCAACAAAACTCACTATGTTTTTTTTATAAAAAAATATTTTTGGTTACAAATTGGCTCGTAATCTTGAAGATTACCTCAATGGATATTGAAGATAAAGCTCCTAGAGAAATAATTTGCCAATGGAAGGTGTCTTGTGTAGATGCATTAAGTTGTCAAATTTTCCATACTGCATTGTTTTTTAAATTGAGATTTATGTAAGGAATGTTAGTGTTACAACACAAGTTGTATTGAAGGCATGTGACCTTGGCAAACATTAGAAAAATAGAGGAAATTCTGTCAAAATTTTTATAAAAGTCATTTGAAAAGTTTAAATAAAAAATAGAGTTTCTTGGAAAGGAAAAGTTTGCACTTCTTTCATGCTCTCTTGTGAAATAAAAGCCTATTGTGATTTATTTTAATTTATCAAATTTAAGTTTAAGTGTAGTGTAAGCCATGTAGGAAGACATCACCACGTAAATCTCTACTCTAATCATGCTTCGAGTTAAGGTATGACAGAGTGTGAGTTCTAGTGGCGGAGAGTGAAGAAGAGTTTTTAAGAAAGGAAATAAGAAGACTAAGAAAGAAACCAAGAAAGAAACAAGGGACAATAAATTAAATAATAAAAAATATTTAAATGGAATTTGTGGTGAGAATGAGAGATCTCAAATATATATATATATATATATATCGAGAGTGGCAAAGTGGCAAAATCTTCGACCACTCATTTATAAAAATAAACTAATAAGGTTGCTAAACTTGAGTTAACAAAATTGGTATATTAATAATACATATTGGGTAACAAATGTATTTAAAGGAGTATGATATATATACTTTCATTGAATTTCATTGAATCTAAAATCTCATTTAAGAAAGCTTAATAAGTATTAATGATACTTATAATCTAAATTTGAACTAATGTATGCAATGTAGTTAATTAGTTGTTGCAATAAATCATACTTCATATATTTAAGGCAAAGATAAATAATTTATTTATATTCTCAAAAAAGTCCAAAACTACAATTTATTTAAGGCACATTAAATATTTAATGTAATAAAATACTTTAAATACACTGTCATTAAATAACATATCAAAAAATTTAAGAAAGAATAATTTATTTATTTATTTTTCATGATATTTACTAAAATTGTTTAATAATTCAAATCACTTGGCTCAAACACTATAAAATTATGGATACTATTGTATACAAAAATAGCCTTAAGAGCTAACGGCCCCAGGATGCCAGAGGCATTCAACAAGCTTTGCTTCGCCCATCAGAAAGTGGTGTAGCAAAGCAGTTTCAGCATTATCCTGCGAAGCTGCGAAACAGTCATGTGGCAGGATAATCTGGACACACATCTTAGAGCCATCCTCGCCTTGCAAGGTAGTGGCCCAGCGAGCCGACGATGAAGCCACCAGACTCATCTGTCAAGTAGCAACAATAACAGGCTTGCCACAGCAGTCTCCACTACGCCCCCGAGCCAAAAATTCCCACTCAGGATGCCTAACCCCTCGCTCGATCTAGCAGTGACGCAGTGACGGGCGCAGATAGATCCAGTCTACAGCTGACCTAAAGGATCTACCTTGCAGCCTATATTCTGTAATAGCTAGTTTGCAGTCTTTTAGTGTCTTTTCTCATTTATACCTTGATGTAACACAATTATAGCTTGTAATTAATGTAGGCAACTCCTACTCCCACTATAAATAGGATTACACTATTAGAAAGGGGGACAGGCCAAGTTTTGTAAGCAGAAACTCTACTAAAATCACTTTCCAAGCACATTAATAAAATCGCCATTGTAGATGTAGGGTTTAGTGCCACCCAGATTTAGCCGAACCATGTTAAACTCACCACCTCCTCATCCCTTCTTCCTCTTGGTCTACCTCCTTCTGCACTTTGGGAGCAGTTTTGGTTCCCTAAACTCTCCCCCATTGGCTGAGATTTAGGTCTTTTGTATGCACCAGATTTCACCGTTAACATTTTGGCACCATCTGTGGGGATCATCTGCTCTCTGAAATCTCTCTCGAAGCCCAACAATGGCTAGAGGAAGACTGACTCGAAGTTCTACCATTCTGATTTCTCAATAGCACACTACTGCACCCCAAACTAAAGAGGCTTGGATGCCCGATCAATCTCGATCGGCACTCAAAAACATAGTCATGGAGTTAGCTGAAACTATCAAGGTGCTCACTCAGGCATAAGCACAAAATGCTCAAAGACAAGAAGAAGTCATGGCCAAGCTCTAGCAGCTTTGAGAGGAAGTTCAGAGAGAAGTTTGCGATGATCAAGATGGCCAATGACTAGGGGGCTCGCAATGAGCAAAAAGCTCTACCCCTTAGCACGAAGGACAACATCCCACAATGGAAGAGGTTCTTCAAAGGTTGAAATAGCTAGAAGAGCATTCGCAACCTCAAAGCCGCCAGCCTCGCAATGAGGAGACCTGTGGAAATTGAGAAACAACCTCTTCCGTAGAAACTCAAAGTGCCCGCTATCCCACTGTACGATGGGAACAATGACCCAAGCGATCACTTGGATGCGTTCAATACACAAATGAACCTCTTGACAATCGACCCCCTAGTGAAATGCCGCATCTTTCTTGCCACATTAGGGGCAATAGCTCAGACATGGTTCAGGCACCTCCCAGCTCACAGCATCTGTAGCTGGGAAGAATGCCAAAGGAAATTCATTAACCAATACGCTAAAGAGGCAACTTGCACCCCCGAGCCTACCTTGCAACACCCGAGGGTGAGACGGCCCCTGAGCCTACCTTGCGGTTATGAAAACTCAAAATAAAACTGAGGGTGAGATGGCCCCTGAGCCTACCTCGCAACGCCCTAGGGTGAGACGGCCCCTGAGCCTACCTCGCGGTTATAGAAACTTAAAATAAAATCGAGGGTGAGGTGGCTTCTGAGCATACCTCACAATGCCTGAGGGTGAGATAGCCCCTAAGCCTACCTCATGGTTATGAAAACTCAAAATAAAACCGAGGGTGAGATGCCCCCCAAGCCTAACTCGCAACGCCTAAGGGTAAGACAGCCCTTGAGCCTACCTCATGGTTATGAAAAATCAAAATAAAATCAAGGATGAAATGGCCCGAGCCTACCTCGCAACACCCGAGGGTGAGACGGCCTCTAAGCTTACCTCGCGGTTACAAAAGCTCAAAATAAAACTGAGGGTGAGATGGCCCCAGAGCCTACCTCACAACACCCGAGGGTGAGATGGCCCCTGAGCTTACCTCACAATTATGAAAACTCGAAATAAAACAGAGGATGAGACAACCCCTGAGCCTACCTTGCAACACCTGAGGGTGAGATGGCCCTTGAGCCTACCTCGCGGTTACAAAAACTCAAAATAAAACTGAGGGTGAGACAGCCCCCGAGCCTACCTTGCAACACCTGAGGGTGAGACTACCCCTGAGCCCACCTCATGGTTACAAAAACATCACTATTTCCTATAGCTTTCATGCCGATAGATTTCCCATAGCTCTCATGTAGACGTATCTCTCAAGATCTCTCAAGTGTAGCTCGCATGCGACCCCTCTCTCACTCACAACAAGTCGAGCAGTCAAAAAAAATAATAATAAAGCAAAGCATAGTCGATTGGCAAAAAGAGAAGTTTCACTTATCATCAGAAGTTTACATATGGCAATGCGTAGAGTATCTATTACAACATTTGAAAAGAGGAACAAGCTTGAGCAGCAAAAAGACCTTAGCCAACAGGGCAAAATTATGTCAAAAGAAGAAATGAAGAAACAAAGGCAAGGAGCTCGACAACCCGGCACTCTGCAACAGGCCATCCATGTCTCAGCAAGCTTCATCGAAAGCTAAGACATCGAAACGTAGGGGGCTCTTCAATCTTCTTCATTGAATTTCTCTAGGATGAAAGAAAGAATGCCCTAAGCTATAAATAGACCCGCTCGACCCTTTGAAGAATCTAGAAGGTATCTAACCTGATCTTCATCCAACAGCCCAGAATGAGCGATAATGCCACGCTAATGGCCAAAAATGGCAAATAGGAGGAAGCATGGCTTGGAGCAGAGCAGAAAGACATCTGACATGACATCTCAGTCAAAGAAGGACACTAGCTGAAGATATGAATTAATCTTAGAAACATGCAACTCACAGCTCGCAAAGCAAACCGAGAGTTAGTGGGCTTATGTTGTATACAAAAATAGCCTTAAGAGCTCGTGGCCCCAAGATCCTAGAGACATTCAGCAAGCTTCACTTCACCATCAGAAAGTGGCGCAACGAAGCTATTTCAGCATTATCCTATGAAGCTGTGAAGCAGCGATACGGTAGGATAATCCAGACACACATCTCAAAGCCATCCTCACCTCGCAAGGTAGTGACCCAACAAGCTGACAAGGAAGCCACCAGACTTGCCTGTCAAGTAGCAGCAACAACAAGCTTGCCATAGCAGCCTCCGCAATGCCCCCCGAGCCAGAAATTCTCGCTCGGGATGCCTAACCCCTTGCTCGGTCTAGCAACAACATAGCGATGAGTGTAGATAGATCCAGTCTACAGCCGAGCTAGAGGATATACCCTGCAGCCTACATTCGGCAATAGCCAGTTTGTAGTCTTTTACTGTCTTTTCTCATTTATACCTTGATGTAATACAATCGTAGCTTGTAATTAATGTAGGCAACTCCTCCTCCCTCTATAAATAGGATTACAATGTTAGAAAAAGGGAGAGGCCAAGGTTTGTAAGCAAAAACTCTACTAAAATCACTTTCCAAGCACATTAATAAAATCACGGCCGTGGACGTAGGGCCCAATGCCACCCAGATTTAGCCGAACCACGTTAAACTCGTCGCCTCCTTATCCCTTCTTCCTCTCGATCCACCTCCTTCTACACTTCGAGAGTAGTTTTAGTTCCCTGAACTCTCCCCCATTGGCTGAGATTTGGGTCTTCTTTACAAACCAGATTTCACCTTCAATAGATACTTAGGTGAAATCATTTATATAAAAATCTCTTCGTAATCCATTTTTGCAAATATTATACATATACATTCTAAACACTACTAAGCAACAAAATTTTTTTCAAGAACAATTTTATGGAAATTGCTCAAAAAGAAGTTTGAGCATTACAGTAGTTCTTAAGATATATGTCTATAACATGAGGTTTTAAAATATTCATCATATCAAGATTCTACTAAAGAAATTCTTTAAATAAATGCAAACTCCTAGGACACTCCTTACAAGATAAATGTCACCAATTTTAAATACAAACAAGATATTACATGGCATGTGTTACAGGCACATGGTTATAAAATATAAGATTGATTTTTACATTTTACAAATCCTTTATTCATTAATTTTTTATTCATTGAAACAATTAATTGGGATAAACAAGAAATAAAATCTTAATTAGAGTATTTATAAAAGTTATTTGATAAGAAAATTGTGGAAGTTGAATTTATTGAGATATCTCTACTAACTGCTTCAAACAACCAAAATGCTATGCCCTAGTTCAAGCATAATGCCTATATGTACGTATATTATAAATTTATGCTAATACTATTAGAGGTTCTATATATGTAAATGTTACATCTAAAAAAAATGTTATTTTTTGCTTAAATTTAGTTTGTAAATAAATATTTTGAATAGATGACACATTTTATAATATATGTTGTTATTTAATTATGGTGAAGTTATTTCTCTATTTTAGCTCAATATTAAGAGATATTTTTCATTTATTTTGTGAAAAAAAATGCCAATTAAATGACATAATATTAATATTTTAAATTGAAAGACCATCATCTTCATTTTGATATTGTTGAAGAAGGCTTTTGAATTCAAATTAAAGCATACACTTACACGTCACCAACATTTGTCATAAAAGAAAGTTTCAATTTGCCGATACTATTTATGGTGTAGTGACATTTGATGTTGTATTAGGGTTTCCCTTCTTCAATGTCTAGGGTTCAAATCTACGACATTGTATGTTTGTTATGTGACTTGCCACTCTTACTCTTACAAAAAAAGAAAGAAGGTTTGATTGCATAATCGAAAACAATATAGATGCAAATTTTTGTATTATACAGTTGGCTTTTGAATAATATAAAATAACTTAATCATAAACATAAACATAAACATTAGCCTAAGCATAAACCAATAATTTAGTTAAAAAAATAATTTTTTGTTAATCTTTAAAGAAAATGGATTGGGCTAGCCGATTGAATTAGGAATCAATATGTATAACAATTTGGTTCAATTATAAAACCATTTTCAAGATTAAACTAGAGTAAACTAATCAAAATCGGATGATATGGCAAAAACTGACTAACTAAAATCAATTTTCTAAAAGAAGAATTAAATGATGGTATGACCTATATAGGAAAAGTGTACGTAAGAAGGAGGGAATATGAGAAAATGTATCAGTTACTGTAAGAAAATATATTAATAGAATCATGTTAGATAAAAGGAAAAATACAAGTAAAGAAAGTTTTATAATATTCTCATATTAGTAGATTTTTTATGCAATTAATAGCGTTTTAGTTATAACTTGAGCTAGGAATGCTTAATTAATGATTAGTTAGAGAATTCCAAAACTAGGGCTTCAAACTATATAAATTTCATAATTTAACTCCTTGCCATTTAATGCCCATTTTAATTTAAAAATAAGAAAAATCTAAGTTCAGACTATACTAAGTAGTGCGTGGTAAATCAACTATAATTTTGTCTAAAAAAGGTCGGATTTTGAAATGGTTAAAACTCCTAGAAAATAGACATCTGAATCTTTAATTTATATAAATTTCATATAGAGATATCAAGTATTCTATTAGCAAATATCAAATTTCTCAAAAAAATTACAAGCAGAAGTCAACAAAGGAGAAGTTTGAGTTATCTTTTAGTCAATGAGTGAATAAATGTAAGATTTTCCCATATCTCCAAAAGGAATTAGCTAAAGTAGAAAGGAGAAAGAAAATAAGAGGATTATTAGACGAGTGATTACCACAAGCCAACTCACCTCTCTCACTTAATGAAATAAGGATAATTTCATGAATTATGTACTTATCCCTTCACGTTAGAATTTTTCTATTCCTTTTTATGTTTTTCAAAAACAAGACAAAGAAAGGGAGTTGCAATAAGATTTTTTTAGAGATGAGAATATGCCACACCAGGTTCATTTAATGAGAAAGAGGCAATGGAATAAATGCAAGTTTATATTTTCATATCAAAATTTATCTCCTAAAGAAAACTCACTTAAACTTAAAAAATGAAAACACATTTTTTCTTCTTTTAGCCACACACACGATCACCCACCTTTTCTTACATTTTCTAAAAAAAAAAAAGAAACAAAATTCTTGTCTCTCCAAATGTCACATCCCAACTTCGGCGAATGATTGGCATAGCAAGTCATCGAGGGATAACTTCCTACAAGCTTGATATGTCATAATGAGAATGACACAAAAATAATGGACATTTCATAAAAAAGCTTTAAAAGAAGCAATTGCTAAAAACTTTCCAAAACACCTATTTATTCATATTTTAAAAGATTTTTGCAAAAAATTTGATAGAGTTTCCTTTGCCTTTTTGGACTCTGGGCTCTGGGCCAAAAAATAATAGTGGAGTATTATGGGCTCTTCCTAGCATGTGCACATACTATCTAGGCTATACTCAACATTGTTAATCACAAGACAATGCAATTGGACACAAGCATGACAACATCAAGACATATAAGCACATGTACAATAATGTTACTACCAAAAGAATGTTTAGAAGTGGTATAGACATATCCTCATTCATGCTTCATGTTCCTAGTCACACACTATTATAGAAACATATTTGCACATCAATTTGGAGACCATTGTCTATTTGAGTCATGTGGTAGGTTAGAACTATCTACATCAATTTTTTAACCGATGTATAAATAAGGAAATGACTTCAGTTTCTAATATGCAACCAATGTCTTTTTATTTTGGGAAAAAACTTTTACACATCAATTTTTCAAAATAATTAACATATTTTCTTTCACTAAAATATTGGTTTTTATTATGAATTGACTTTTTTTGTCAACCACTAAAGAAGTTGATTTTAATAAAAAAAAAAGACGTCTTTTCATGAGAGAACTAAAGATGTTAGTTCCTTATTAAAATCTTTGTCTTTTCTCAACCATTTTGTATTAGGCTTTTTCCTATTGTTGCCCATGTAAACGTAGCCATTAATACACTTGTTGAATCAAATTCATGCAAGAAATCATATATTAATAAAGGAAATTATATATAATATAAATCCCAAAACCAAATTTTAACTTGGAAAGCAATTCACAAGTCAACTATGATTCTAATATTCTTGCAAGTTAGATGCCCCATGGGTGCAAAAACACAAAGCCTCCTTTTTTATAGGACATCTAAGATGTATGTCATCTTTTCTTCATTGTTGGTGATTATTGGTGTAAGTAATTGTAGGCATAGAAATCTGGCATCTAGTCTCTTGGTCATAGAGTCACAATGTAGAAGCCTTTACAAGGAAATAAAGGAATTGATTAACAAAATACTTTGAACTATATAATATAAAAAAGATTATGAATTAAAAGTTAAAAGTAAACTCATTTCAAAAAGCTTGGACATATGATATATTTATCTCTTCCATGGCTAAGAATTGCATGATGTCGTCCTTGGTCAAATAAATGTCACATTCATAACCTGCAACCTCAGCATTCACATGAGCATGGATGAATGTACCATTCGCCATCTTCTCACCCACAATAGATAACATTTTCCTTGGCTCAATAGGAGACATCTCTTGGGTTAGAGTTAGCTAATCACTTGGTTAAGTCATTGATTCCTTGGTCTATTTACTCTTAACCTTCCTGGCCTCCTCTATAGCCTAATTGACATGTATAAAATTATGAAATTTAGATATTGGAGATATAGTAAAATTAGGTCTTTCAAACCTAATTACTTATTTGATAGAAAATGATACCCTTATAGCCAAAGTGATAAGACTCAATGGCCATACGTTGTAAGTCCCAATCACTTGGCCCATTATCCTTAGTTCATCTATTTACATCAATAATTTTGTACTCTGATCCACTGGGGTGTCAATAATGACCTTAGCTTGCTTGGCTAGCAATTGTTCGCAATGGAGGGTGCGGCTATGAAAAACCCTTCCATATGCCACTGTATGTCCCTTAGGCACCAGAGCTAGAAGGCATTTGACTCCTTCCTATATAGACCAAAAAAATCAAATTGAAAAAAAATAATTATAATGTTATTTTTCACAAAAAATAGTAAAAAATACTTACATAATAAAGGAAGTTTAAGCTTTTTGTAATAGTTATCTACCTTTGATAGCTCTACAAATGGGTTAAGGTTTCTTGGGCAATTGGATCTTGCATTGTTAGGTGGGGGAGTAGGGTGCATCTTTACCTTAATAAGAACAAGCCTTAGGTCAGAAAGTGACTATATGCCTATCTTCTCAATATAGTCAAACATCTTCCAATTTTTTTCCACTTGACTCAGGTTTCCTCTCTCAATTGAGTAGTAATCTCTTCTCTCACCTTTTGTCTTACTCGAGCAGTAATCTCTATAATAAGATCCTCTATAAATATTAATGATCCTAAAAAATGATTGAATGATCCCTCAAAATAGGCCTTGAGAGCCACTCCTCCCCAATCCTCTTAACATAACTGTGATGCTCTTTGATTCCCAATGCAGTTGTTAATATGTTCATCCTTTCAGATGGAGTAAAATTTCCTTAAGTTGATTGCTATGTGAGAGAATCATATGGCATATATACAATTAAGAATATTTATTACAACTTAACACTTATAAATACTTAAGCAATTAAAAATTGTAAATTACTTATAATTTTATAGGCAATTATCTGGCTTTTTTTGACTGTATATTTACCTTTTGTATTGACCCTGGCTTTCCTCCATAGTTTAGGCTAAGATATTGAAATAACTTATTGATTGGACTAGTAGAGAGCTTGATGTTCTGCAAGCTTAAGCCTCAAACATCCACCACAAAACAATCTATGTTTATTTTTGTTTTTGGTTTGTCTCTCCCTCTTGGCTTTACTCATACCCTATTGACAAGAAGAAATATAATTGATAAAATGGTCAAATTACTCATGATATATAGTTGAAAAAATATAAGGTAAGATGGTCAAATTCACCTGAAAAGCCTTACATTGGTGCTACTTCACAAATTCATCCCATACTCAACAGCTAATGACACCACATTCCATCTAAAGCACTACTTCCTTTCATTCAAATCCTTTAACAAAGGATCAAAATCTAGTGCTTGTTCCGATGACAAATGCAAAGATTGAGATGGAGATGAAGACGATGATGGTTTATCTAGGATTGACATGGCAATTAGTATTATGAGGAACAATAATGGAAGTTCCACATCAATATTACTGATAGGCAAAGAATGACACAAAAACAATGTCCCGCCATGGGTTTATCTATCAACATCAAGTAATAGCAAATAAAAATGGAGATTTTAAAAGGTAGAGGAAGATAAGGTCAAAATTAAACAACACCTCCCAAGCTCCAACATCAACTAAACAAAAACATTAACATGGTATTAAAAAAATTACCCATAAAACAAAGAGAAGTTCAAGATCTAGAATACTGTTTTGTAAGCAAAAGCAAGACAGAGTGATATAAGTTTCCTTTTGATCTTTAGTTACTACGTTCAAGATGGTCACCGAGTATTAAGGTGAAGGAACTATAACACATTCAAAAGCTGATGCTCCATTGATCAATAGCCAAGAAGAATGCAAATGAGAATGGTGGACAGGTTAGTTCAGGAATTTTCTATTTATTAACTTGTTGTTGTGACAATTAGAATCCTTTGCAATCAATTAGAATCCTCTGCACTCAATTATATATCATATGATTGATTATAACATGTTTTTGGAACCATTCAGTATAATGATTAAAATCTTGAATAGTAATCTATTGCTAATTTAAATAAAAAATTATGTTAAATAATTATTTTAATCAAAATTACAAAGAACATTAAAGTTTATATTTATATTATCCTTTTTTTATTCAAACTAAGATAAAATTTTTCATTATTTTAATGTAATTTTTTATGCATTATTCAAGGAAAAATAAATTATTTATAATCAATTATTAAAATATATTATAAAATATAAAATAAATTTTCTATAAATTATTCATTACTAAATATATATTTATTTAATAAAATAACTAAAATTTTAAACAATTAAAATAAGTCAAATAATTTATTATATATAATTTTGGTTTACAATCAATTATTAAATCTTTTCTAACAACTCTTAATTGTTGTTTGTAATTGTTCTTTGTCTTATTCGTGAGTGAGTGTTATTGGTTTTGTGTGACATGATTAAAAAATGAGCCGAGGTTAGGCTTGGATTTGAGGATTTATTTGGTGACAACTATTAGGTTTTGATTTCCCATAGCTTGGGTCTGATCAAATAATAGTTTTCAAAGCTACAATTAGGATTTTGTGGGTTTGTCTGCATATATGGCAAGCACAGCAAATCCAAATTTAGGGCTTGGGTGAATGGTTTTGGAACACGTGGACACAAAGAGAATCCATGTACAATATAATAGGTGTAACTATTAACTAAAATAAGGGCTCAAAATTTGGGCTTGTTAATTAAATGAGACTTGATGACCCAACCTGTTGACGGTGAAATTCGATTCATACGGAGGACCAAAACTTCAGTCAACTAGATGTGAGTTTCGTGAATCAATGCCCCTTTGAAGGGTTGTGAAAGGTGAGCCAGGAGGGAGAGAGTTGGTGGTTTTTAACGTGGTTTGGCTAAATCCGGGCGGTACCGGACCCTACATCCACGGCGGAGATTTTATTGATACTGAACAATTTGTAGGAGTTCTGCTTACCAGATTGCCCCTTCCCCTACTAACAATGCAATCCTATTTATAGAGGAAGGAGTGGTTACATGCATTAATTGCTAGCTACAGTTGTGTTATATTAAATAAATGTGAATAGACAATGAAAAGACCACATTCCGGCTGTAGGCTGTGGAAGTAGCCTTCTCAGGTTGACATGTAGGCTTATAGCTGTTATCGTGTCGGGCAAGATGTTCTGCTATTTCAAGCGAGAGTTCCTTACATTGGAGACGCTGTGAAGGTCATCATAGCGAGGGAGCGAGTGTGAGTAAAGTAATCAACTATTATGCCGAGTCGACCCTTGAGCTCTTATTGCTGAGTCGCATTGTCGTTGGGGTATGGTTCCTTGGATCATACTTCATAGCATCGTTGTATCGTGACGAGCAATGCTGGGTTTGGCACTTATAATTACTTTGCCATTGTTGTTATCTGTTAGTTCGACCGAAGCTCCCCGAAAGCTTCTTGCTGAAGCGTGAGGACCGGTCTTCATTTCCTCGAGGACTTGTCCTCGCGAGGTCAATTTTAGCATACAATATAAGCCCCCTAACTCTTGGTGTGCTTTGCAGATCGGGAGTTATGTATTTTCGAGGTTGGATTCATATCTTCAGTCAGTGTCCTTCTTTGACCGAAGTGTCATATCAAATGTCTTTCCATTTTTGCTTTAGGCCATAATTTCTCTTGTTTGCCATTTTTGGCCGTTGGCATGGCACTGCCACTCGTTTGGGCCGTTGGATGAAGATTTGGCCAAATTTCTTCTAGATTCTTCAAAGGGCTGAGCAGGTCCATAAATAGCCTGAGGTATTCTTTCTTTTGCCTTAGGTAAATCTGATGGAGGAGATTGAAGAGCTTTTGGAGCTTCTTGGCGTCTTGGCTTCTGGTGAAGCTTGTTAAGACTCAATGGCCTGTTGCATGGTGGTGGGAGACACGGATGGCACGTTGCACATGGCCTCGGCACAGAATCGGCCTGGAAAGGCTTTCATGGTGTCTTCTGGCCACCCCCTCTAGCCGTCATTGGTAGCTCTACTACCTGGCCTGCTGGTTCCGAGAGATGCTCTAGTTCCGACCTAGATAGGCACACCGACGGAGGAATAAGTAGGAGGGACTATGGGCTACTGCTCTATCGCTAGGAGTAGGCTTAGAGACTGGCCTTTCCCTCTGTAGAACCCTCACCTCGCTTGTCGAGGTTTCTTTGAATGGGTTCTTCTCCTTTCAGATGTATGTAACAAATACTTCATGTATTGTTGTATGTAAATTTGTTATGATCAATGAGAACTTCTCTTTTCAGCTAATCAGCTGTGCTTTATTTTTCAGTCTACTCAATCTACTATGAGTGAGGTTACGAGTGAACTGCGCTTGAGAGATTGCGAGAAGTATGTCCATATATGAGAGTTGAAAAACTCGTCCGCATGTAAGCTGCGGGTGGTAATAATATCGCTTTGATAATGGTGAGGTGAAAACAATTTGCTGAGTCTTTGATTCTCATGTTGAGGAGGTAGGCTTAGGGCCATCGTACCCTCAGTTTTGTTTGTATTTGTGCGGTAGTGAGGTGAGAACCATTCGCTATAGCGAGAATGCCGTAGCGAAGTGAGAACCGTTCGCTGTAGAGAGAATGCCGCAGCAAGGTGAGAATCATTCGCTGTAGTGGGAATGCCGCAGCGAGGTGAGAACCGTTCGCTATAGCGGGAATGCCATAGCGAGGTGAGAACCATTCGCTGTAGTGAGAATGCAAAGGCAAAGAGAAAACTTTTTCTCGATGGTGTTTGGCCAATCGGTAATTTTCATTAATTTCAAAATACCACAACTGATACAATTTAGCAAAGGATCAAAATATGGTTCTAACGGAGGGCTCAGGCTCCTGGGTGACTACTCACTGGGCCTGTTGAGCACGCTGCTTGAAGGGTGTTAACCTTTTGTTAACCTTAAAGAGTTTTTTTAACCCCAAAAGATCTTTCATTAGTTTTGGATATTGAAAAACAACTGAAAAGTTCAATGTTATATTTTCTTGAACTAACATCTTATTTTTTAGAATGTT
>JANHAO010011561.1:0-16890 GCA_026873985.1 Saraca asoca | reverse complement strand
AACACTCCAATCTTGATCCACTTCATCATTCATATAATATACCATTTGTGCTTGTGAAGCTAATATGTATGGATCATGCTCTTCAGGCTCACTAATATGGACTAGACAAGAGAAGTTGATAGAAATAAATTGTAATAGATCTTTTCTTATACCCCTGTTGGTATTGACCCACTTACATTTGAACAAAACAACTGTGAATCGGCCATGGTAGTTTAATTCAATGATGTTAACCAGTTTTCCAAAGTAGCCCAACTTAGCAATTATAAAAATTCCACTATTATGACTTTTCAACCCTTCTTCCTGATCAATTATGTGAAACTTGAAGCCATTAATGTTGTAAGCATTAAACTTTTTAGCTTGCCAAAAAGGTCCTCAAGCTAGAAACTTAATGTTGACAGTCAATTTTGGCAATCGGTCAACTAGGGATTTTGAGAACCAAACTACTGCTAAGGAAGTGAAACTATGATTACATATATCAGTTGCCTTTTTAAAGTCCAAATAACCCCTGCGCCACGGTGATTGTATTAACTTTTGGCAGTTGCCTTTTTAAGTTGAACAAGAATACATATATCAGTTGCTATTTCCACAAAGTTTCTACATATATTTTTTTCTATATCTATGTTATGGCTCCCCCTCTCTATTTATAGAGGTTGGGAGGGTTACAAGCTATAATTTATCATTGTAAAACTATAATTACATCTATGTTGAGCATTAAATGCTAGACGCCAAGTAATAAATTCAAGGCAAATCATTGCTGGACTTTGGAGGCTGAGCTACGGGTTAGTAGAGTACCCAGACTATTTTTGTCAGATGTAGGCTGTCTCCTATGATGCCGAAGGGAGCTCACAGTTGCTCTGGATGGTGGAGGATTTTGAGTTCACGCTACACGATCTGTAACTCGATTCCAGTGACCTTATTCTGAGTTCGATCTTGCCTCTTTGCCTCAGTCTCGATTCCTTGGACCTCTGCTGATCCATTTCGTTCTATCTAGAAAATGCCCGTAACATTAGCCCACTAACTCTCAGTTCACTTTTACGAGCTGGGATTTATTTTTGCACTTAACTGGGTGTGAGTCCCAGCATTATATCCATGAGATTGATCTTCCTTGTAGACAAATTTGAGTACTTGTATGATGTTGATCGATAGCGAGTCACATGCTCGCATAAGGGTTGTGAATTAGTAGCATTGTGAATCTGACGACACTTAGGTAGTGCTTTAATTTAAACAACTTCATGAGCAATTAAATGCACCTGAGATATGGCGGAGTAAGGAGCTCCTCAAATAATTAGATGTGAGGGCAATTTGGTGCACCACCAGAGCGAGATTTTGGTGCACTACAGAAGCGAGTTAATGTGTATGCCACAAGCAAAGGGCCGTAAGAGAGCTGTGAGTAGTAGGTTGCAAGAGAATTGCGAGTCTAAGAGCTCTGGAGGCTTAGTACATAGCACCAGGTGTGTCTAAGCTATTAGAGATGAGCTCCAGAGGCTTAGTGCATAGCATCAGGTGTGCTCGAGGTATTAGAAAGGAGCTCTGGAAGCTTAGTGCATAGCACTAGGTGTACCCTAGCTATTAAAGAGGAGCTCTGGAGGCTTAGTGCATAGCACCAGGTGTGCCCGAGCTATTAGAGATGAGCTCTAGAGTCTTAGTACATAGCACCAGGTGTGCTCGAGAAATTAGAGAAGAGCTTTAGAGGCTTAATGCATAGCACTAGGTGTGCCCGAGCTATTAGAGAGGAGCTCTGGAGGCTTAGTGCATAGCACCAAGTGTGCCTAAGCTATTAGGGATGAGCTCTAGAGGCTTAGTGCATAGCACCAGGTGTGCCTAAGTTAATAGAGAGGAGCTCTAAAGGCTTAGCGCATAGCGCCAGGTGTGCCCGAGCTATTAGAGAAGAGCTCTAGAGGCTTAGTGCATAGCACCTGGTGTGCCTGAGCTATTAGAGATGACATGTGCAAGCATTGGCTTGAGATCGCATGGAAACTGTGAATTATGAGATGGTCGCGAGGTAGCTATGAATTTTAGATTGCAAAAAGGCCAGGGCCATTGTTCATTTTTCTCCATTTACTATCTGGCAGGGATCCTGATATGTTTGTGTCACGCGTGTCTCTTCAATTCTTGTAGATGGTGTAATGATTACCATGCTCAATGGACATGCCTTGGCTTAAATGCTAATAAGCGCTGGTCCATTGGATCATGGGTTATTCGAAAAGTTTCTAAATCCGATAGCTAGTTCATTTTCAATAAAACCCGGGAAGGTTCTTCCCCCCTTTCTTGGTTTCGTCATTTGAAATCTGCCAAGATTGTATCTTTTCCTTTCTGTTTCTTGGTAGACCTAGGGGCTGCCCTTCATTCCTTCTTAACCTTAGTTTCATCCCAATCTTTTGGATTTGCCAAGCTAGGTTTTGGTTATTAGTCACCACTTTCATCCATTCTCAAGATCATTACTATTTTTAATTTGATAAGGTGAGTTCACATTCTTGGTCTAGTATCTTTGTGTGTGTGTGTTTTTTCTTAGGGGTTCCCGTGGGTGTGTTGGTTATTGCAGAATGTAGGTGGCTTTTTGTTGCTTGTTGGTAGATATTATGGCCTTTGGTGGTGTTGGAGTCTTTGGCTAGGTTTTTGGGTTCTGTTGGCTCAGTGGTCGAAATTCCTTATTCATGCTTTTTAGGTTTGAGTGGTTTGTGGCAACAACCACTTTCCTCCTAAGTCGAACTGTTTTTGGATTAGCGGTCTATGTTTGTTTTATGGCCTGATCATTTTTCTTTTCTTTTTCCTTCATGTAGATGTCTTAGCCCCATAGGCGCCGCCACCACCTAATAGGCAATGATGACATCGAGTTCAAGGGGAGCAAGGAGATGCTTCATGTTGCCGGGGGTGTAACCTCCTCGAGCAACGACGTTGCTAGAAGATTTATAGATCGCTCTAGGCCAAAGGGATCCGAAGCCGATTCTCTTTTCAAACACTTTCCTTCGAGCATTAAACCCAAGGAAATGGGGGAGATTACAGAGGCATATTTTTTCGCAAAGGGCAGTCGTGTGATGGTACTATCTCGCAATGACCACACTGCCCATCCTTCAGAGGGGTTTACAACCATCAGCGTTCACCATCTTAGTGCAGGTTTTAGGTTTCCCATCCCCCGGTATGTGATTGACTTCCTGAACAAGCTGAGACTTGCTCCAGCCTAATTAACCCCCAACGCATACTCTACTTTGACCTCTCTCGTGCTGGTCCACCTCCAGAACTACCTTCATCCTCCCAGCATAAGAGTTCTTTGTTTTCTTTATAACATCAATACCATAGGGTAGCAAGAAGGTTTTTGCTACTTTTCACCTCATCCCACCAAGTATAAGAGGATGTTACCTCGCGAAGATGCTAGGGGCAAATCTAATGTGGGTCCTTATAAAACTCGTTGGTTCTATGTTTCATGCCTATTCCTACTTCATCTTCAGAATTTTTCATTTGTTTGGAATCTAGGTAAGCAAGGTGTAAGGATACTGATCTTTATTATTCTTTATTTTGGTTTGAGTTCTGATCTTTCGTTATGTTTCTCACAGATGGAGCTTAAAAGGAAAGGCCAGAGTTGAGTGCGGAGGAGATCAAGGTGTTGGACAAATTTTCTATCTATGATGATCTTCGAAGTGACTCCAAATTCAACGAGGAACTTTTGCGAGCTCTATGACTTACCCCTCCTCTTGGTGCCGAACTCCTCAATCGTTCACAAGATATAGGGGTTCATGGATCAAAGGAAGTTGCACCTATGAACTTTAGCAAGTAGGCCGAAATGGGGAGAGTGAATTTGGTTGAAACCCCTTCGAGGTGAAGGCAGGTTGTTGCTCCTGCTTCAGCTTGCATTGATCGTCCTTCCTCCTCCGCGAATGCCCCAACTCCTACTCATTATGACCAATCTTCTTCTTCCGTGGCTACTCTGATATTCGCTCAAGCTGGTCTACCTCCTTCCTTTGTAGCTGCCTCAGTTCCAACTCAGACTGGTGACCTTCTCACCCTGGTGGTAGTAGAAGAGACTTTACTTCCCCTGGCCCCCATTTTGCAATTCGGGCTTGCTGAGGCTGAGAGAGTGGCAACGGAGTCTCTAGGCCATAGAGAGGGGACACCAACTGAACCTCCTTCTAAAAGACTGAGAGTTGATAAGGGGAAGGAGATTGCTGCGGGCCCAATAGTAGAACCTGAGAGCTCTCTGAAATGTCTGGCCAGAGGATTGGGACCCAAGACCTTGGCTTTCTTTAACATCATCAATAATAATTGGGGCCAAATCCTAGGGACAAATGTGGTTTCCCTAAAGGATGATAGAATTTAGGGTAGCATCTTGTCTGAGATTCTAGCCGGTCACTATTTGATGGTTAGTGTCATTTCCTCTTATTCTTTCTTGACCCTTTTTTTCTATTCTGATTCCTTATTATTCTTTTTCAGGGGGCGTTGGAGGCTATTAAGCAGAGGAATGAGTGCTTGGCTTGGGAGGAGGAGAGAGGTGAGCTTGAGGCCAGCCTGACAGCGGTAACCAATGAAGTGGCAGAGTTAAGGAAGAAATTAAAGAATGTCGAAGCTCAGCTACTTGGAGCCAATGCCGTAATAAGGAGGGTTGAAGAGTCCTTCACTTGTGAGATAGTTCACTTTGCTTCGAGGCTGTGCAGGGCTCATGATGAGCTCTAATAGAAGAAAGAGGACATAGCCACTTTGACACGGGGAGTCAAGAGTTTCCAAAAGCAACTTGGAGCTACTCAAGGGAGAATAGCTCATGCTATGCAGTGAGCACAGTGGGCTGAAGAGGTAACCAAATGAGATGAAGAGGTTGCTAAACAGGCTGAAGAGAGGGCCATGCATGTCGAGGTGGAGACTACCAAAGTAAAGGAGGAAGGTTCTATCATGGTCGATCAAACCTATGAAGCTGTAATTTCTCATACTACCGACAGCTTCATGTATACCCTATGGTTGAAGCATCCAGATCTCGACTTCTCCTTTTTTGGTCAGGAGATTTAGGCTATAATTCAGGGCTTCATTGATGGCATGGAGGAGATCTCTCCTCCTAGTGCTGAAATTGCTGGTAATCTTGCCAATGAAGGTGCAGAGCAGGTCGAGATAAATTCTCCAACAAAGGAGGCAACTGAAAAAGGGCCTGATGGATAAATAATGGAGAATTTGCCTATAGCTGCTTCAAGCCCCCCATCTATCCAAGATCTTCCTAGCTCTGAGGTTCCATCTCATGTAACCCCTTGATAACTTTGTTTTCTGTCCTATTGACTTGATTTACACTCTTATGGTTTGTAATTGAGACACCCTTATTTTCAATTTTAATCCATCAAGCCCTTTTTAGTTATTCAGTTTGCTAATGCATTACGTAGATCTAAGCAAGTTATATTAGTCCATGGGGTGTGAGGCTCGGGTATTTTCACCTTATGAAGTAACTGGCCTAGCTGTCTTGGTTAAGTTTTTTCTTTATTGAACTTAAATAAAGTTGAATGCTGTCAAAAAAATATTGAAGAGTATACCAAACAAAGGAGGAATTTCTTTGATCTTTATTTGATTCGATACTTCTAAAAAATATTACAAGTTAACAAATCCGACTTCATTTTTACTAATAATATGGCTGGAGATGTTAGGCGTTCCAAGCTCGGGTGAATTTAACCCCTTCGACGTTCATGAGACAATACCTGCCAGCCTTCAATTTCTTGTTCACAATACACGGACCTTCCCAATTGCGTCCTAGCATTACTTCGCTGGGGTTACGTCTGCTCGACAGAATAAGTCATAGGATGAGGTCGCCCACTTTGAAGCTTTGAGCCTTGACTTTTCGATTGAATGCCTTGTGACCCACTATTGGTAAGCTGCGACCTTGAGGCATGCTTCATCCTTTCTCTCTTCAATGAGATTAAGACTTGTAACGAGCAGCTGGTTATTTTCCTCTAGGTTGAAAGTGGCTCTCCGGTGTGAAGTTACTTTGAACTCCACCGGTGTCATCACTTCGGCTACATAGACCATCGAAAAAGGGGTTTCTCCCATTGTGCCGTAGGTTGTAGTGTAATAAGCCTATAACACTTTTGGAAATTCATCTACCTATGCCCCTTTTCTGGCTTCCAATTTCTTCTTTAGGATTTGTTTAAGGATCTTATTTATAGCCTCAACCTATTCGTTGGTTTTAGGGTGGTCTACTGATGAGAAACTCTTTAAAATCCTGAGGTTGTTGCAAAACTCGATGAATTGCTCACTTGTGAACTGGGTCTCGTTATTGGATACTATTTGTTGAGGGACACCGAATCGGCAAATGATATTATTCCAAACAAACTTCTCAATTTGGGAGGAAGGGATTTGGGCCAGCTATTTTGCTTCTGCCCATTTAGTAAAATAATCTACAACTACTATGGCGTATTTATAGTTTCCATGTCCTATGGGAAGAGGTCTGATGAGGTCGATCCCCTTTGTTGTGAGAGGCCATGGACTAATCATTTGACAAAGGTAGGTTGGAGGGGCTCGGGGATCTTGGCGAATCTTTGACATTTATTACATCTCCTGATGAGGTCAATCGCATCCTATTTCATGGTCGACTAAAAGAAACCTCGTCAGAGGGCCTTTTGAGCCAAAGATAGCCCCCAGTGTGGTTCCCACCATGTCTAGCATGAATTTCTTTCATGATGAGCTTGCAGAGGGGACCATCGATGAACCTAAGAAGTGGAGTCGAGAAGCCCCTCTTGTAAAGTGCATAATCAATAATGCAATATCTGGTAGCTCGAAACTGCATGCGGCATGCTTCCAATTTATCTTTCGGGAGTTCACCGTCCTGTAGGTTCCTTAAGACAGGATTCATCCACGAGTCATGTGCCGCAGTGGTCATCATTATGACATCTTTCTACTCAATACTGGGAGGTGGAAGAACTTTTACAGGGATTGCACCCGAAAATTCCATGTCCCTTGCTGCAGCTAAGTGAGCCAACATGTCTGCATGTGCGTTTAAAGCTTTGGTAACTTGGTTGATTTCATGCCTCTGAAATATGTGGAGTAGCTCCTAAGCCTTTTGCACATAAGCAAACATTTTTGGTCCTTTCACCTGGTATTCCCCCTTTATGTGACAAACGACTAATTGGGAGTCGCTGAAGACTTTTAAATTTTTAGCTTGCACTTCCTTTATGAGACGAAGCCCTGCGAGCAGTACCTCATATTCTGCTTTGTTATTGGTTGCTTAAAATTCAAGCCTCAGGGCACAGAGAATTTTATGTCCTTCCAGGTTGATTAATAGGATTCCTACCCCTACCTTTTGCTTTCATGAGGACCCATCTATATAAAGTTCCCACCATGGTCCTTTCGAGGTTTCTACCTCTTCTTCTATAGGACTGGTAAATTCCGCTATAAAGTCAGCTAGGGCTTATCCCTAAATTGCCAACCTTAATCTGTAGTGGATGTTGAATAGGGCAAGTTCAATTGCCCACTTAAGCAAATGACCCAAAGCATCTGCTTTCTAGAGGGTTTGTCTTAACGGGTACCAGGTCGACACTTCAATGGTATGTGCCTAGAAGTAAGGCTGTAATTTCCTAGATGTGACAATGAGACAGTAGACAAGCTTTTCCATAGGAATGTAATTTTCTTTAGTATTCAGCAACCTTTTGCTTACATAGTAGATCAGGAGTTGTACTCCACTCTCCTTGCAGACAAGGGCCGTGCTAATGGCATGCTGAGATACTCCCAGATAAAGAATTAGTTTCTCCCCCTCTTGTGGTTTGGATAATAGAAGGGCTTGGCCCATGTATTCCTTCAACTATATGAAGGTAGTTTCACATTCCTTGGTCCATTTGAAACGTTTAGCTCTTCTCATGATGCCAAAAAATGGTAAACATCTGTCTATTACCTTTGAATAAATTTGCTAAGGGCTACAACCTGGCTAGTCAAGCTTTGAACGTCTTTAATCTCACTTGGTGATCTCATGTTAATGAGTGCTTTGATTTCTCAGAGTTCACTTCTGTTCCTCTGTTATTGACCATGAACTCGAGAAATTTCCCAAAGGCTACTCCAAATGTACATTTGAGTGGGTTCAACATCATTTGGAACACTCTCAGGATCTAGAACATTTCATCTAGATCCTTTACATGGTTTAAGACTAGTCTAGACTTCACAAGCATGTTGTCTACATAGACCTTCATGATTTTCCCAATTTGATCTTTGAACATTACATTCACTAACCGTTGATAGGTTACTCCTGCATTTTTGAGCCCAAAGGGCATCACCTTGCAAGAGTACAACCCTTGGTCCATGATGAATGAGGTATGCTCCTCATCTTGTGGATCCATGGGTATTTGAGTGTACCCAAAGTACGCATCCATGAAACTGAGGAGTTGGTGCTCGGTCGTTACATCAACAAGCTGATCAATCCTTGGTAGAGGGAAGCTATCTTTCTGATAGGCTCTCTTAAGGTCCGTGAAGTCAGCGCATGTCCTCCATTTTCCATTCTTCTTTTTAACCAAGATAGGGTTAGCCACCTAAATTAGGTAGTGAGCCTCCCGAGTAAATTTGTTCACCTGTAGCCTATCTACCTCTTCCTTTAGGGCATGAGAATGCTCCACTGTTAAAGGTCTTCTTTTCTATTTGACCAATTAGTGGTAAGGGTCGATATTCAACTTATGCAACATCACCTTGGGTCAATCCCCACTATGTCCTCATGACTCCAAGCAAAGATATCCAATTTTGCTTAGGGGAAATAAACTGATTAGGTATTTATATTTAAGGGCAAGTTCTTTCCGAGCTTGAGACACTTTTTGCCATCTACCTCATGGACCCTGACTTCTTCGAGCTTCTCTATTGGCCTAATTTCCCTATTTGCATCCAGGTCATGTGGGTCGAGATTGTGATCAGCTTCGGTCGAGCTCAGTGCTTGGGGTTCTTCACTAGAAACTACATCAACCCTTTTGCCCTTCTCTCTGAGCTTAACAGCATCCTTATAACATCATGGGGCTATGTACTGCTCACTCTATGCGCACTTGACCCCATTCGAGGTAGGGAACCGGACTGTTAATGTCTTGGTGGACATGACTAAGTCTAAGTTGCTCATCACCGGTCGCCCCAGGACTATGTTGTAGGCCTAGGGGCAATCTCCAACCAAGAAGTCGACGAAAATAGTGGATTTGCGATCCTTGTCTCCTAAGGTGATTGAAGTCCAACCCGTCCCAGAGGGAATATCGTGTCACTAGTAAAGTCAAAAAGAGGTTCGAGCGTGGGTTCAAGATCGCTCTGGGTCAACTCCATCTATTCGAAGCACTTCTTATACATGACATTGATCGAGCTACGGATGTCCAACATGATTCTTTGTACCTCAACATTGTCGACCTTGGCTCTGATGACAATAATGTCATTGTGAGGGGACTGGATTCCCCGTGTGTCATCATCCACAAAGGTAATGCACTTAGAAATCATCTTGGCTTTCTTAGCTGGTTTGTTGAGCTCGCAACCCGTAGACAAAACATAGCTTGCATTCTGTATGTATTGTTCCCGCAAGCTTCATGAGGTCACCACGATGTGCGATCCTCCATAGATTGTGTAAATGGTTCTGACCACCACCGTCTGCTCTTGTTCAATGCTCTAGGATGGTTGTATGGTTTTTCACGAAGGTTGCTATCCGGTGGGTCGTACCACATAGTCTTTCAAATGACCTCTCCTGATGAGGTCCTCAATCGCATCTTTAAGCAACTTGCATTTAGAGGTGGTGTGCCCAATGTCGTCATGGTAGGCACAAAACCTATTTGGATCCCTATACTTTGATGGGGTCAATAGGGGCTTAGGTCGCCCAAAATTCTCTCTGTGCTTCTCTATTATGTATATTCCCTCTAGGGTGTCAGACAGGATGCTATAATTGTCATAGCAGCCTTGGGGTTCTAGTCGCTCTATCCTAGCATTCTTTATAGGTTGGAAACCCGCATAATTGATATGGTTAATTCTATTTTTGCCACAGTTATTTCTTTTCCCATTCTAACTGAAAACTAAGCCACCGGCTTCACCTTTTCATCCAACCTTTTTTAGACTAAAAGTTTCCTCCCATCAAATTTCTTTAGTGACCTATTCGTAGAACTCCCTCAAGCTTTTCACTGAGGACTTATATATACTTTCGTATAGTTTCCCGTCTTTACGGAGCCCCGTTGAGATCGCTATTAGGATACTATCATTGGAAGGACTCTCTACGTTATTAACTTCACATTAAAATCTTGCAATGTAGTCTTTTAATGACTCGTCCTTCCTTTGAAAGATGGTCACCAAGTGGCAAGATGGTGCAAGCTGCTTCTTAAGGGCTCCGTATTGTCAACAAATTTATTTTGGCATTCCTCCCAACTGTTGATGCTTTGGGTTGGAAGGCTTTTGAGCCGAGCTTGCAGCACGTCCCCAAGTGTAGCTGGAAAGACTCAGCATTTGATCAAGGGATTATTGGTCTGGAGATCCATCTAGATGTTGAAGGCATCCAAGTGGTCATACGAGTCATTTTTCATACCATACGGCAAGATGGCCTAGATCATGAAGCAATGGGGGAGAGGTTCCATCTCAATTTTTTTGGAAAGTGGGGTCTTCCCTTCATAATGACCCGATCGATCCTGTGTTGAGGGACATTTTTCCAACCTTTGCACCATCTGCAAGAATTCCTCGATCATCTGATCCTGAGCCTCGATCGCTAGTTCTTGTCACTATCCTGGCCCACTTTCGAGCCTTCAGTGTTGTGTGAGTTCTCAGCTCACTGGTTTCTACAATTCTCATGAGCTCATCATCCTCCTATTTTAGGTCGTGAACAAAAGGAGTGGCCTAAATTAGCCCTTTAGGCTTCTTCCCCAACCGACTTCTACCTTTGTACCGGCATCTCCACTTGCACCTATTGAACTGCTTCCATGACTGGAGTGGCTCCATCTTGTTTTTGTGCCTTTGTGTATGCACTTGGGCCAATGCCTTAACTGCATCAGCAATCCTCTTCACTATACTCTCAAGCACTTCTTGACATTGGCATAGAGCCTGCATACCATTAACCTCTAGGAGGGTGGAGAAAGTACTCGGTAGGACTGGGTTTTTGTCCTCAGGCATGTTTTGTCATTGTTCTTTGTGGCCACCTAGTTGGTTAGCGAGAACACTTGAGCTCCTAGTTACTCTTCCTCTTGCCATTGCAATTAATCAACAAATAAATGAGAAAATAGTCTGCTCCCACCGGGTGTGCCAAAATGTTGACAGTCGATTTTGGTAACTAGTCAACTAGGGATTCTAAGAACCAAATGCTACTAAAGAAGTGAAAAATGTAGTAAAGTAAAAAAAGATTTAGTGGAAGGGAAGAGAGAACAAGGAGAGTTTTTATCATGGTTCAAATAAAGTCCAGATGACTCCTACATCCATGATGATTGTATTAACTTTTGGCAGTTGCCTTTTTAAGTTGAACAAGAATACATATATCAGTGGCTATTTTCATAGAGTTTCTGCATATATTTTTTTCTATATCTATGTTATGGCTTCCCCTGTCTATTTATAGAGGTCAGGAGGGTTACAAGCTATAATTTATCATTGTAAAACTATGATTACATCTGTGTTGAGCATTAAATGCTAGACATCAAGTAATAAATGCAGGATAAATCATTGTTGGACTTTGGAGGCAGAGCTATGGGTTGGTAGAGTACTCAGATTGTTTTTGTCAGATGTAGGCTATCTCCTATGATGCCGAAGGGAGCTTACCGCTACTCCAGACGGTGGAGGGTTGTGAGTTCGCACTGCGTGATCTACAACTTGGTTCCAGTGACCTTATTCTGAGTTTGGCCTTGCCTCTTTGCCTCGGTCCCGGTTCCTTGGACTTTTGCTAATCCATTTTGTTCTATCTAAAAAACACCCATAATACTTAAAAATCATGAGATACCTCAGTGTGATTATCAAAGTTCATGATATACAAAGATTTCATATTATAACATATTACTTAGATTAAATTTAAGAAATTATAGACAAACAAAGAGAATCAAGCTTACACAGTGAGCAAACCAATCAACAACTTCCTTATTAATCTGTTTTGTTATATCTACCTCTGATCGAGATCAACTTTTGAGTCATCTTTTTGTTTAAGTCCTCGATTCCTCAATGAACGGGTCAACCATTAGGTAATTGAACAACACATACCTATGTGCTTGTGCTAACTCCAATGGTGTTAGCATAAAAGTTAAGACCTATCTAATTGGTTGACTTAACTTTGGAAATATGGATGACTTTTGATAGGAGTCACCAAGATTGGAAAAATCATAAACCCCTCCAACTTGATTGAGTCTTGTCTCGATTCCATCCAAATAGCTTGAATAGAAAGTAAGGCATTCCTTAGTAAAGTAATCTTTGGCTACAAAACCTTCTAGTTAAGCCCTTTTTTTCACACAAGACTTTAAACATCCCAAGTACATATTGAATGCAAAGTAAAACATACAAATCTAATTAGCTAAGCCTTCCATTACTAGTGATGCAATTGTTGTTGAAAAGAAATCAAGTGTATGCACCACTCAATGGGATGCATCCATCGATAATGCATGGGTCCTCCACCTTTTGCCTCCTTGACAAGATGAATACTCAAATGAACCATTATAGTGAAGAAAAATGGAAGAAATAACATTTCCATATGGCTAAGTGTGAGGACATTTCTTTCTTGAAGCTTGTTAAGATCAATTGGATTCAAAGATTTACCACAAAAATTTCTAAAGAATGAACAAAACTCAACTAAAACTGCATTTACATTCTTTTGTAACAAATTGTGCAATGCCAATGGTAGTAATTGCTCCATGAGAAAATAGAATCATGACTTTTTAATCCAGAGAGCTTACAATGCCTAAAATCAATGTATCTTGAGATATCACTCGAATACCCATCAGGTACTTTCACTTTCTTCAATCTATGGAGAAATACATCTTTTTGGGCATTTGTGATTGCAAAAAGTGTTGGAGGGTACTTTTCATTCATTAGCCCATAAATGTTTCCTTACTTTCATTGCTGGTAGGTCTTTATGAGCATTAAGATAGCCCTTCATCTTCCCCTATTCATTGAGCAAAATATAAATCACATTATCACATATATTTTTTTTTCAATCTGCATAACATCAAGATTGTGATGTAACAAAGTAAATTCCCAACATAGAAGTTAGAAAAATATAGTCTTCCTTTTCCATTGTTGTGTTTCACTTTCATCTGCCAATGTACCAGAAGATCTTTTTCTTGCTTTATTCATCTCGAGCACCTTTTCAAATATGACATCAATATTTTCTAACTATTCCAAAATTTCAAAATCAGACAATGTGTTTGATGGCTTTCTCAACTTTGAGTTTCCATTGAATTAAGACTTATTAGACCTAAACCTATGAGATGCATCTAGAAAGCGAAAACGACACACGAAGCACCATTTTTTATTATATAGAAGACGTTGAGGCTCAGAGTCAAAGTTACAAATTGGACAAGCCAAGCTAGTGTCAGTGTTCCACCTAGACAAGTTTCCAAGTCCAAGAAAGTCACTAATTGTCCACATTAGAGCTGGATGCATTTTAAACATTTTATTTGTTGATGCATTATATGCTTCCACAACATCATTCCATAATTCTTGCAATTCTCAGGTCAGAGGCTAGAGGTAGATATCTATGTCATTCTCATGCATTCATTTTCTCAAAATAATCATTGAGAGGATGAAAGAGATCTACTTCATACACATCCAGGGAGGCAAGTTGTAGGGGATTAAAGTAATTGGTTATATGCTATAACTGGTGCTTAGATTCCCATAAGGGTTGAAACCATCACTAGCAGGGCCAAGTCGCACATTCTATGGATCTAAAGAAAATTCTGGGTTTAATGAATTAAACCTCTTCCATGCTTTGGAATCTCTTGGATGTCTCATTAAACCATCATTATTACTCCCCACAACATGCCACTTCATGTACTCTGGAGTTTTAGATGACATGGATAATCTTTGCAAACGTGGCTTATGTGGAAAGTAATGTAACAATTTTGCAGGAGTTTTCTTCCCCTTCTTTCAACTCTTGGGTGCAGCTTCCATTATTATTTCCCTTTGGTTTCCATCCAAAGGTATGACATCTCTTGCACTCTTGTCTATCTGCATCCTCCCCCCAATAAAGTATGCAATTATTTGGACATGCATGTATCTTTGTGTAGTTGAGTCCAAGCTTGTTAATGATTTTCTGAGCCTTATAGAAAGATTCATGCGGCAACTCTAATATCATAGACATTGCTTTATTAGTAATCCCACACAAGCACTTGATATGATAGAATTTAACTAGAAAAGAGAGTTTTGAATACTCGGAGCACCTTTCATACAATATCTGATTTCCATCTCTAACTAACTCATAAAATTTCCATCAAAGTGACTTGCATTTAGATTTAACTTCTCATCTTCAACAATTGGTTCTAATGGTGTGGCAAATTCATGCAAGTTGTGACTTGAGATCCCAAACGCATCATTTATCATCCGTTGAATTGAATTCTCATGGGACTCTGATGTAGATGGTTGATTACAATGATGCTCACTAGTTGAAGTGTCTAAACACTTGATTCCTAATGCCAAATCCACTTTGTATTTCCAGCTGGAAATTGTTTCAGTATCAAGTGTTCATATACTTCATTTCTAGTCAACCATTGCCTAAATCTACAATTATGACATGGACATTTTATTTTCCTTTCAACAAATCGATTTGAAAATGAAAATCCAAAAAAAAAAAAAATCTAAACCCTTAGCATATTCAGTCTTGTTCCTAGGTAAAGTAAGCAAGATTTGTCCATTATCATGGCTAGTACACTACCTATCTAAGAATGAAAATTATAGAAGGAAACATCAATAACTTTCTTTCAAGGAGATTAAAAAGGAAATAGTGGAAAGTCATGAAAATAACAAAGGAGAAGTGTCAAACCTATGCAATTTCAATTCTCAATAGATTTTGTCTCCCAACTCTCAAGCCTACAAACCAAGAAGTAACCTATGCTGTGTCCTTGCAAATGAAAGCAAAAGTTAGAAAGAAAAAAAAGTTAGCGAGGAGTTTGTGAAAAGATGACCAAACAACCTATGCAAAATCTTAACTAATTAAAATAAATAAATAAATATCAAATAATTAAAACAAATTCATAAATAAGTATTTACATTTAAAATTAATTATTATTTAATTAATAAATGATTTTTAAGCAAGTTAAATAATTAATAAATAATTTAAATAATAAATACTTATTAACTAATTAAAATAAACAAATAATTATTAAGAAATTAAAATAAAAATTAAACAATTTATAAATAAATATTTACATTTCAAATTAATTATTTATTAATTAATATATAAATTTTTAATAAGTTAAATAATTAATAAATAATTATTAAGTAATTTAACTAATAAATATTTATTAACAGATTAAGATAAATAAATAATTATTAAGAAATTAAAATAAAAATTAAACAAATCATAAATAAATATTTAATTTTTAAATTAATTATTCATTAATTAAAAATAATTTATAAGTAATTAAAATAATTAATAAATATTTTTCAAGTAATTAAAATAATTAATAATTGTTACTTGATTAAAATAAATAAATATTTTAAGCCATTTAATTTTTTTTTTCTAGAAACTGAGAATTTTTCTCTTTAAGCAGGCAAGTTACATTTCTGTAACTCAAAGGCAGCTACCAAACAGCGAACACAAGAAGAGTCCAAGTACCAGGCAATCACTTCACAAATAGCTTGAACGGGTGAAGTAAATCAAAGTATTGCAGTTAAGTAGATGAACAAAGTCGAAGCATGAATGACACTATGATTGAGACGCATGAAATTCCAAATCTTTGTGCTGCCTGCAGAGCCCACAAATGAATCTTTATGATAATAATAATTAATTAACAACTTCAGTTTCAAAACTTTTCCTATCAAATTATAAATAAAGTGACTGCAACGTGTGAATTCAAAGACTAAGTTGTTTTGGCAAATTTTATAAATTACTAAGCAGTAAAGCTTTTTCCTTTCCATAGGTATATTGAAGGTTATAAGACAAGCAACAAATGCTGCAATTTGCAACTGCAACTTGCGCTAAGCCAATTTGTGCAGTGAAACATGAAAGTGAAAAGCAAGAAAATAAAGAAAATCATAAAAGAGGAGAATTTCATCCTCCCCTAAGTAACTAGAAGAGTTTTTGTGTGTTAAGCTTGATTTGCTGCTATGGATATCGACAGTCCATGTCGATATTGTGTTCAACATATTTTCTCTGTCGACCTTAATCAGAAAAGTAAGAAAATAATTATTAACAGCAACAATACTTTCCCTGCTAGTGGTAATGGGACCATCACACAAATTTTCATATCCAAACTAAAACTACCCAATGAAAAAGAGAAGAATTTGTTTCACATCAACACAGAATTGGCGATCAAATTAGGGAGCTATAAAGGATATACCTTGCTTGCCTGATCCTTGAAATGATTTACCTTTCAAAATCCTGAAGTAAGTACAATTGAGATGGAAATCCCATTAAAATAAGAGCATAAAAATGCATATACAGAGAAAAATACTAATAGGTTTTGGAGAAAATGATTGTGATTATGTTGCTATGTCGCATACCTTGCTACCAATGAAGGTCAGGGAAGAATGTGAGTAGCTTCAAATGCAAAGAAAGATATCACTGCATGACCCAATGTGTAGGGGGAATTTGGCACTATGAAGTGGGTTAGCAAAAGCCCAAATCTAGCAAAAAAGATGAGCTTGCCAAACCATGAGGTCACTATGCAAGGAACCCCAAACCGCCTGTCACGCAAGCGACCCGGGTTCGATCCCTGGCAACGGCCCCAAAAACTTGTTAAGTGAGTTTTGTTTATGATGAGTTTTATCACTCAAATTACGCAAGTGCACGCAGTCAATTGTGTAATATAGAGTGAGTGA
>JANHAO010011560.1:0-16889 GCA_026873985.1 Saraca asoca | reverse complement strand
ATTGGATCAAACACTTTTTGAGTTTATTTACAAAAGATCCTATTAAACAAAATAAGTCCTAAAAACTAAACTTGGATCTCTTGAAACTTGAATCAAATATTTTTGAACTTGTAAACACTAAAACAAATTGTTAGATGTAAAAATTAGAAAAATTGTTTTTCAACATTAAAACCAAGGAATATGTATAGCTTAGAATAGTCTAGGCTAACACACCCCTAGTTTAGGCATTGTAGTAAAGCTACTATCTAAAACTTCATCTCTTTATTTAAGCTTTGAATATATGGCATTCAATCAAAATACTTTGAAGGAGTTGGCTGCTTCAGACCTCAATCAATAGCCATTATGGATAAATTATCTTGAGGTTGATGCTGCATATGAGCTAAAATTTGGATTGATACCCTTGTTGCCTACATTCCATATGGCTAGAGAAGACCCTCACAAGCATTTTGTATAATTTCACGTGGTCTACTTAATCATGAAGCCTCATGAAATTTTACTAGAGTAGATTAAACTAAAAACCTTTCCCTTCTTCTATGCTGATTTAGCTAAGGATTGGTTTTACTACCTTTCTTTTGGCTACATTAGCATCTAACCTAAAGTGATAGGATTATTCCTAGAGAGATACTTCCCTACTTCCAGAGCTACTAATATCAAGAAAGAAATTGGTAGCATCAGATAGCTTGGTGAAGAGACTTTGTATGATTATTAGGAAAGATTCAAAGGATTGTGTACTAGCTGTCCATATCACCATATTAGTGATCAGCTTTTGATTAGGTATTTTTATGAAAGCCTTCACCTATGGAGAAAAGTATGATAGGTGCTACAAGTGAAGGAGTTTGGTAGACAAGACACTTGATTCTACAAGTATGTTGCTATCAAACATGGATGCAAATTCTCAATAGTTTAGGAGCAAAACGTATTATACAGTTATAAAGGTTAATAAGGTGCATACATCTGATTTAGAAAGACAAATGACATACCTTACTCAAATTGTTTAGCAATTGTAGCAGATTATGGGGCAAAGACAACCAGTAGTAGTAGTAGTGTATAGAATTTCCTTAGTCCCTGAACATTACACTAAAGCATTTCCAAGCTTACAGGAGACTGATCCCTTCCAGCAAGTGCATGCACTAGGCATATTTCCAGAAAATAGCAAAGGATTTCCATCTTAAACCCAACAGAACAACTTGGCTGGAGAGGTTATCCTAATGTGAGATATAAAAATTAGGCTAGGCATCATACTTCATTTTAGTAGATGCAGCCATGTTAGACTATGTAGCCATATCAAATGCAACAAAATCAGGCCATGCAGAACCAACAATAGATGCAAAATTCATCTTTCATCAAAGCCTTAGAAAACCTTATAAAAAACATGGCTCAAAACAACCTACAATTTTAGCAAGAAATCAAGAAAGACATTTAGCAATTGAAGTAGGATATTAACCCATCAACACTAGATTTTAGAGTTTGGAAACTAGAGTTACCAACTTAGAAACTCAAGTTGTAGGTAGATTACCCTCCTAGACAGTTCTGAACCCCATAGAGAATGTTAATGTAATACTACTGAGGAGTGACAAAGAAGTTGAACAACCCATTATAGACAAGCAAAAGAAAATTGCAAAACATAAAGAGGTAGAACCTATTGAACAAAACATCAATTTTTAATCAATTACAATTTTTTCACCCCTCATTTCCCAAGCATATTAGTAAAGCACAATAAGGAACACCAAGCGAAAAACATCCTAGAACTTTCAAGAAAGTGGAAGTGGACATACCAGTGCTAGATGTGATCAAACAGATTCTTCGGTATGCAAAATTTCTAAAAACAATATGCACCACTAGGAAGAAATTAAAGGTCAATGAGAAAATCAAAGCGGGGGTGAGTTTTCTGGTGTCATCCAAAAAAAGCTGCCATAAAAATGCAAAAATCCATGTTCATTCACTATCCCATGCTCCATTGGTTAGAATTATTCTACACATGCCATGCTAGACTTAAGTGCCTCCATAAATGTCATGCCTTATTTTATGTATGTATCTTTGAATATGGGACCTTTAAAGAAAACAATTGTTGTAATCTAATTAGCAACTAGATCTAATGTGATTCCTATAGAACTGCTTAAGGATGTTTTAGTATAGGTGAATGCCTTTATCTTCTTCATAGATTTTTACATTTTGAAAATGCTAAATGATCCCTTAACCAATGTAGCTCCTATCATTTTGGGAAGACATTTCTTGAAAACATTTAGAACAGAAATTGATGTGAATGCTGGTTCTCTTACATTGGAGTTTGATGGCGATACCTTACATTATAATATCTTTGATAATGCGAAGGAATATCCTCTTGATGATTATTTTGGGTGTTTTATTGATGTTATTACTATTGACCCTTTAGTGCAGGATGTTGATATTCCTGAATCAGTTTTTATAGGAAAATCAATTTCATCAAGCAGCAAGAATTTTAGGTCATTGAAGATGCATTCTAGTGTTCATGGATGATAGACAAATTTTATGGTACGGAGAGTTCATGATCCTAGTTGAAAGAACTAATGGACCATTGAGCCAACAATGTTAAACAAGTGCATTTCTTAGGAGACAACCCAAGCATTTACTCATTTTCCCTCTTTCTTTTATTTTATATGTCCATACTTTTGTTGATGATTTTGTGTATACATTGAGGATAATGTAAAATTTAAGTGTACAGGAGGATTTTAGGATTGCTTTGTTTAGGTGTTTTTCATTGATGAGAAGTTTGTTTAGGTCTTGAATAGGTTGTAATTAATTTTGATCATTGCATAGCATGATTGGATAAATTTTAAGTGTTTGTGGATTGATTTTGGTTTGCATATAGCCTATGAAATTTTGAGCTATTATTGATAATTTTTATTAGGTTCCTCTCTCTCTTGTGTATGATTTTATTCCATGAAAATGTTACCCTAGAACTTACTTTGAATCTTTTTGAGATTACATTGGCACATCTATGCATGAAAATGATTAAGGTGTTCTTTGATTAAGCCATTTTACCCTTTTAGCCTACCTTGTAATGTACAATTGTTGAGCCCCTTTGAGCCTAATTGACCTTTTTCCTTGTTATGCAATCCATTAGAAAGCCAAGCCTTAAATGTCTTTACCTTCCTAACCTTAAGAATTAATGGAGCATTTAATTAATTTGTAGGATTAGTTGTTAAATAACTAAGGGATGTGCTAATTGTTTGGTAAAAAGACAAATATGGTTCATTTCAATGGTCAAGAAAAGACAATAAGAAGCAAATGAAAAAGAAAAAGGTGAAAGGAAAGAAGAAAAAAAAGCTCAAAGTAAGTAAAAAGAAAGAAATCAAGAGAAAAGAAAAAAAAATAAAACTAGAAAGAAAAAAAATTCAAAAAAAATGAGTTGAAAATTAAAAAAAAAAGTGAAAAAGTGAAGAAAAGGAAAGAGAAATAGAGAAATGAAAATGTGAAAGTTCATGATGTAGGTTATGATTTAAATGGCTTTGTTGTTTGTTTGGATGTATGCCACATTGCTCTATTAGTCTCTTTGGTTTTGCATTTTCATATCCATATCATTCATTTCCTCCTTTTTTTCCCTTGGCCATATTACAACCTTTGTGAAATCCTTTTGATTTGTGCTATGCATATGATTTGAGTAGTAGAGATTAGATGATAAGCAAGCTTATGGTATTGCATTTTCATGGATTCAAATTGAATGAAATACTTTCCCATCTTAAATATAAAGAGTTGCATGGAGAGCTTATCTTATGAGGGTCAACCAAGTTTATCTACTTGCCTTTTGAATGAAATTACTTTATTAGTTGATTTTAGGTTTTGTGCTATCAAGAATATGCTTCATAAAATGCTATGTCCCCTGAAATTTTTGTTGCTTCCTTACTCTTGGTTTTGTGGTATCAAGGACGTAGGCTATCTTTTCCTACTTGAGGATAATCTTTAAGTTTCATAACCAGTCCATGTAATTTGGCCAAGTTAGCTTATTATCAGTCAGAATGCTTCTTAAGGAGATGTTATTTGTCATTTTCAACAACCTTTAATAAGAATAGGCAGATCAATATCTAAGCATAAAATTCATTTTATATGGACTTCAATAAAAATGTACTCCTATTATTTTCTTTAATTTTAATGACCCTCTATTTTATAATTAAATTATCATGTTGGATGATAATCGTAGTAGGTTAGGATCCTAATTTAATTTACTTGAATTTAATGGAGGCCAAGGAATCCAAATAAATTAGATTAGGTAGACAATTTCTTGTCAATTATATCTCCATGTAATTCCTAATCAATAGGTTGACAACTCTTTGTCCATCACATCAAACATCATTAAACAACTCCTTGTTTATAATGTTCAAAGTGAAACCTAATTTCACCTAAACACTATATGGTCATGATGTCATGACCCATTTCTCTGGCCATGATTGACATGAATATCAATCCTTTATCGATAATCACTAGGCTTCAATCATCTATTCCCATTCATACTTGTCTCAAAATTTCTTATCACACTTATTTGAATTTCCCTGGTTTGTTGAGAAGTTATAAACTTGAGAAGGAAAGATACACATAGAATATAAACACATCTTTATAATTTACATAGGCATTACCCAATAGATATATGCCATTTCTTTTAACATATTGTTCATAAGTCTACCACAAGTTTCCAAGAAGACTATCTAACACTCGCCTAGCATAGGAGTCATTTCCATAACACCTTATGTCTTTTCCAAGGCAAGGCAATCAAAAGTTAGATTAACCAATGTCTTATCATGAGTCCAAAAGCATAGGTTAATATAACTTAGTCCTGTGGCCTTTGTATTTACCAATTTTCAAAAAGACATAAGTTAGCAAAATACATGGTTTGATAGTAGACCACTAAGGTGTTATAGGTATTTTTGGAAATGGGCTACCAAAAGCCCAATAGATAAGTCCAATTGGATAAGGCCCAGCTTGTCCAAGACTAAAGATGCTGAACAAAGCCCTAGATTGCTGGCTGTGAGCTCAAATCATAGGACAAAGGTTAAGGTGATGGCTCTAGGTCAATTGACAATGAGCTCCAGCCCACTGGTCAAAATAGGCCAAATTAGCAATATTCCAGAAAGACCACTGTGGTTAAACCTGAGAATAGGACTAACTTGTATGGCCAACTTGCAGATAGTAACTTGCAAGAATTAGCTTGCCCGTAGTTTATTATTTTTCCTTTTCTAGAATACACTAAAATTCTACACCCTAGCAACTATAAATAAGGGTTAAGATTATTGAACAGAGAGAGCTAATTTTAGACTCGAGAGGGCATACTCTACAAAATATATAGAGAAACTATATACTATATACTCTACACTCAAATATTCTGAGAAATAACATTATCATGGATGTAAGGGTTGATCAACCGATTTTAGCTGAACCACATTAAAACCTCTCAGTTTCCTCTCCTTGTTCTTCCTCTTCCTCTCTTTCATTATCCCTTTTTCAATCTTTACATTTACCAGATTGTAGCTTAGGGTTTACTAAACTTTTTTGGTTAACTGGATTTGGTTGTTAAACTTTCTCATTCAACCAGATTCCACCATCAACATTTTGGTGCTAGAAGAGGGCCCAATACTGTATTCTGGTTAATTTTTCATATAACTACAATGGCTAAAGGAAGAACCACTAGAAGTTTAAGCCCTCTAGCTAACCAGCCAGAAAGTCACACAAAATAGCAAAGGGAACTAGTCTTTCTTGTGGTGGACACTTCCACCATCCTGACTTCAAGTATCATTGTCGGCTTGCCCCCCATGGCCCACCTCCAACCTACGGTTACGGGGCTAATGAAATGCAAACATGGTGCCAACATTAGAAAATGTTTGAGAACACAGTAAAAAAATTGATTAAGGTAGTTAGGGTGCTAACATAGGCATAAGCCCTGGTCATGTAAAGGCGGGTTGAGGTCACTACACCTAGAAGAGAACCCCAGCATGTTGATTCAACTCGCTCCTCCCACTCACGAACAAGATTGGAGATTCATCAAGCTTGTGAAGACTAGCAATGTGCGAGCTCGCATCGAACGAAAAGCTCAAGCAAGTCTAGCCAGGGACATACCTTAAGTTGTTACTCCTATGAACAAGGACGTAAAAAGAGCCAACAAACTTCTAGCTAGAGATCCAAGACACGAGATCTGGTGGTAGTAGAGTTGCTCTAGAGGGTAAAACAATTAGAGGAGTGCCCTCGAGCTCAGAGTAGCTAAGACTGATATGAGGAGAAGACTCCATTCACCTGAGAGATAGAGACATAACCTCTCCTTCACAAATTTAAAATCCCCACAATCTCACAATACAATAAGGATATTGATCCATAGGACCACTTAGATGCATTTAATATACAAATGGATTTTCAAATAACTAATCCACTAGTCAAATGTCGAGCCTTCCTAGCTACCCATAGAGACATGCCTTGGAGATGGTTCAGAAGTCTTCCAACTCACAGCATTCATAGGTGGGATGAATGCCAAAAGAAATTCATCAGCCAACATAAGGTTTTGAGAAGGTAGCTCACACCATCCTACCACCTCATGATGATCTTTCAACGAAGGCATGAAACACTAAAAGACTACATCGCTCAGTTCAGGCATGAAGTCAATAATGTGGAAAATCCATCCTATAAGGGCATCTTGACAATGATCTTAATAGGACTCTACAAGGATGGAAAGTTATATAAAAATATATACAAATCACCAATAAAGAACTTAGGCAAGTTTTATGAACCTACTACCAAACAGATTAGGCAGGAAAAAACCTTTGGCACAAAGAAGTCCAATCATAAGGATAAGGTGAACAGCTCCACCCAAAATAAAAAGAGGAGCAATAAGAGTCAGAATGACAACTCCAATAATCAAACTGTAAAGAAGTCTAGGAATGAGCAACCTCGGCATCGAGGTCGCCATAACAACTACAACATCCTATCAGATACCCAAGATAAGATCTTTACAGTAGAAAAAGATAGGGAGGACTTCAGGAAGCCTAATCCCCTAACGACTTCCAATAGGTTTTGTGCCTATCATAATGAAGATAGGCATAATACGTTAGAATGCTGGGCACTTAAGGATGCCGTAAAGGATCTTATCAAAAGAGGTTCCTTGAAGAACTATGTAATGCAACCTTCTAGACAACAACCTTAGCAACCCCAGTAACTTGCACAATAGTAGCCCTAACAAGCAGCTAATCAAGAATAGGCACTCTCAATGAGAACCATATTTTAATCTAGAAGCGAGCAAAAAAAAATCATGTAGTGCTGAACATCTGCACTCATAACTTTCAATGAATTTTAGATTGCCTTTTTTTATCTTGAAATATTATTCCCTTATATATTTATATCTGTGTTTACTAAATCTTTGAATAAGTTTTCAACAAAATTTAAATCAAAAGTGAGCTCTTGCCCCATAAAGTCCATTGCCAGACGAGACTCAAGGCCAACTGAGGTGTTAAGGCATTAAAATTCATTGCCTGCTAAGGCAAATTCTTTTAACCTGCCTAAGCAATAAGATTGCTAGCAGAGGCACATTCATATAGCTTGCCTGAGCAACAAGATTGCTAGCAAAGTCACATTCATACAACCTACTTGAGCAACAAGATTGCTAGCTAAGCTGTATTCATATAGCCCACTGAGATACAAGATTGCTATGGCATGGCCTACTGAGTAATAAGATTATTATGGTGCGACCCACTGAGCAACACAATTATTATGGCATGATCTACCTATGCAACCAAATTGCCAGCATGCATGTGACCTACTATCTAACACCGCATGTATACAGCCTATTATTTGGCATCACATGCATACAACATACTTCTTGGCACCACATGCATGAGACCTAATACTTGAAGGCGTAGCTCTCATGTGACCTATTTTAGCATTCAACTTATGCTAATTAAAGGCACAACTCTCATGCGACCTATTTCAGCATTCAACTTATGCTAATTAAAGGTGCAGTTCTCATGCAACCTACTTCAGCATTCAATTTATGCTAATTAAAGGCAAAGGTCTCATGCAACCTACTACTTGTCATCACATTCATGGGACTAACTACTCAAGGTATAACTTTCATGTGACCTACCTAGGCACTCTACTCATACCAACTGAGGCATTCTAGTGCTCAAACTTACTTCTAGTTGAGGCATTCTAGTGCTAAAATTCATTGCCAACTGAGATGAATAAATGTGATCGATTAGTCATTCAACTTTATTAATATTTATTTAACTGTGATTTACAGGAATCTATTCTTGACAACCTACATGTTATCTTCTATGATATATAGAACAACTAATATGATGTGCTTGGAAAAGCAAGCAAATATGAAAAATTTAATTAAAAACCTCATTCAACGACGTGGACTTATACATGAAGATTTAAGAGTACAGATTAGAATAAGCTTAGAGCTATCATGTCCTAAAAGGAAGGTTGGCTTCAAAGAACTAAACCACAGTGATCAATGAGCAAGCTTGCTGCTCAAGCTTTTTCATGTCTTCCTCCTAAGCTAAGAGCTCTTCCCTCAGCCTTATTAGCCCTAAGGTACTTGGAGAAACCAAATGGTTAATGCACCATGCAAGGAGGCCAAAGAACAAAGGTGAAAGAGCTAAATTCATCAGCACTACCATGAGAAGGCTATGAAAATTGTACAAAATTTTCCAAAATCCTTAGAGAGGAATTGTCCATTGGAACTTCTTATGCAGCATGTCATACACACCTCATAGCACTTTATCAAAGATCCAGATAATTAGAAACATAAGGGGCTTAGCCAATGAACCCATCAAATCATTCTCTAAAAAAAAGGAAGAAGGTTTTTCACACCTTATATAGACTAGTCTAGCTTCACTGATAGATCTAGAGGCTATCTAGCTGCTTTTGATCAAACGATCTAGTAGAAAGTGAGGCTTCCATACCAACAGCTATAAAGCATGAGCATTAAATGCATGGTCTAGTGCAGATAAAATAATAAGAGAGAAGTTTAAAATGACAATACTGTAGACCCTTAGTGTGGACTTTTACTAGCAAACTATAGCTCCCAGTCTGTAGAATGAATTGAGAGCTAGGGGCTAATGTTATAGGTATTTTTGGAAATAGGCTGACAAAAGCCTAGCAGATAAGTATAATTAGATAAGGCCCAACTCATCCAAGACTAAGGATGCTAAACAAACGCACCAGATCACCGGCCGTAAGCTCAGATTGCAGGACAAAGGTCAAGGCGGTGGCTCCAGGTCGATTGACAATGAGCTCTATCCCACCGGTTGAAATAGGCCAACTCAGCCATCTTCTAGAAAGACCACTATGGTTAAACCTGAGAACAGGACCAACTTGCATGGCCAACTTGCAAATAGTAACTTGTAGGATTCAACTTGTCATTGGTTTATTATTTTTCCTTTTTTTGAATACATTAAGATTGTACACCCTCATAATTATAAATAGAGGTTAAGATTATTGTATAGAGAAAGCCAATCTTAGATTGAAAAGGGCATAGTCTGCAAAATATAGAGAAACTATATACTATACACTCTACACTCAAATATTTTGAGAAATAACACTACCATAGACGTAAGGGTCAATCAACTAACTTTAACTGAATCACATTAAAACCTCCCAGTGTTCTCTCCCTGTTCTTTCTCTTCCCCTCTCCCACTATCCTTCTTTCATTCTTTACATTCACCAAATTGCAGTTTGGGGTTCATTGAACTTTTTTGGTTAACTGGATTTGGCTATTGAACTTTCTCACTTGACCAAATTCTACCATCAATAGCAGGGTTAAACTATCTTAAAGCCATCATAAAAAGGACAGTTGGTGGCTCCATGGGTATAATCTCCACCTCATGAAACACTTCATAACCTAATAAGTTCAAAATGGCAATATAATGAACTCTAATTTCATAGACTCCTAGTTGACTCATAACAATGGTGGAAAAAGTCTAAGATGTAATCTCCATGGACTCACTAATCATCCTTACTTCTTTAGGGTAGGATTAATGTTAATGTCTGGAGAATCTAAGAAAAATAATCCATAAAAGAGTAAGGCTAGGGCTCAATGAGATAAACTATACCAAACTTATGAATTTATCTAACAAACAACACATATATACATCAACACCATAACTAGGTATTCATTTCTCAAACTAAGTTTCATAAGCAGATCATTAAGTTTCAAAGACTCACCTCTAAATTGTATTACATCACAATATCCATAGCTCATTAAGCTGCCATCCTTAATTACTACGTTGTTCGATCTCAATATATCACATTTCAAACATCCATAAAAAAATAATGAAGGTAAAAGCACAATACATAATAAGAAATATAAATCTCCTTGTTACTCTTGTCCAATCTTGTCCTGCATAATCCTACGCTAATCCTTTCAAGCCAACCTTATCCCATTCATCATATCAAAATGTATAGATCCAAGATTCGTTTCTTTTTTCTCCATCTCACCTTATCAATCATATCTCAAATTTTATAAGAACTTTCAAGCATTCAATAGCATCATTCTCATAACAGTTATATCATAAATGTACATTTCAATCACAATATTAATAATATATCCTTTTATTATACTATCACATTTCATCCATATCTTTCATTAAGACATATGTCATCCCATGTCTCATGGGGAAATTACCATATTTAAATAATATCACTACTCACAATAACTACGTCACAATTTCACATTCAATCTCAATCTCAATCATAGGGATTACATTCATGGTTATGTTATCATACTATTATTTATGGACAATTATTGAATTTATTGATATTGGTTTATGAATCACTCAAGTAGGATTTTTATTTGCTTCATTTAGCTAGCTAGAATGCACACACGACTAGACCAAAAGGTTAAGAATTATTGAGAAAGGAGAAATGAATTCTTCTAGAAAGGTGAAAATTTTTAGAGGTGTAATTAGAATCATAAGTAGAATTGGGCTTGAAACTTAAGCAAGAGTGATTAGAATCGTGGGAATTAGATGAGAAAGATTTGATTCAATTCGAGGAAATTCAGTTCAAATTATGAGTCTACTTGCCAAAAATTGAAAATGTTTGGAAAGTCCAAATTCATACGTGATGAAGATTATGACCAGAATTGAGAAAGCAAAATTATGAAATGTTGATTTGAATTGTAAGGAAAACAACTAAAATATTGATTCAGATCTCAAGGCTTGAAGTCATAATATTGCTCTATAGTTGTGAGCATGATTATGGGTTCAAGGAAAAAATGATGATTCAAATCGTGATTACTAGAAAAAGAAAGCTAGTAGAAAAATAGGGGAAAACACATACAAACTTACTCCAAGTTATAGGAATTCAAACAACACATTTTGAGAACCCAAACAAGCACAAAACTTAACTTTCTCCCTAGGACACTAACCATTATAACAACAAGCCCATTCATACTCAAACATTTTCATACCATTCCAAATACCCATTTCCTTTAACATATACTAACATTTAGTAAACTATAATCATATAATCACACCATAATTCATAAGAAAGGCAAGAATCACTCACCTTAACAGTTGGAAACAAGAAATCTAAGCATATCTCACAAGGATGTTCAACACTCTTCAAGAACAAGAAAGAAGACCATGTTAGCTTCTCAATTTTTTCAAGGATTTCTCTCCTTAACTAATCATATGCCATTATATTATGGTTTTGTTATGTAGAATCAAGCTAAGCAAAATAGATTCATGCTCTAAAAACACAAAAAAAAAAAATCATGTGAGTTCATGGGTTGAACAATGACTTGAATAATAATTATTAGGTTCAAAAATTTGTAACTCATATTTTACCCTATGAATCAACATGATTTTGGTACCAAATTAAAGAGGAAGAAGAGAGGAATTAGTAGCAAAATTTTGAGAATTTATCATGGAGAGATGAAGGACTTACTTGAAGAGAGAAACTAAATGGCTTGGAGAAGAAGTTGGATTGCATGGAGTTTATTAACAGTGCAATTGGTAAGCCTAAATTTTGTCAACCAAAAAAGTTCAGTAAATCCCAAACTACAATCTGGTTAATGTAAAAGCATGAAAGAAGGATAGTGGGAGAGATAAAGAGGAAGAGCAGAGAGAATGACACAACGGGTTTTTTAATATGGTTCAAATAAAGTCGATTATCGACCCTTACGTCCATGGTAGTGTTATTTTTCAAAATATTTGAGTGTATAGTATACAATTTCTCTATATATTTTTCAGATTATGCCCTTTTATCTAGAATTGACTTTTTTTGTCAAAGTTTTTCTCTTGAGTCTAAGCTTCACTCTCCCTATACAATAATTATTTATAGTTACTGGGGTGTACAATCTTAGTGTATTCCAAAAAAGGAAAAATAATAAAGTAATGACAAGTTAATTTTAGCAAGTTATTATTTGCAAGTTGGCCATGTCAGCTGGCCATGCAAGTTGGTCCCATTCTCAAGTTTAACGAAAGTAAGTTTTTTGGAAGATGGCTGAGGTGGCATGTTTCGACCTGTAGGTTGGAGCTCGTTGTCAATTGACCTAGAGTGGTTGCCTTGACCTTTGTCCTGTAATCTAAGCTCACAGCTGGTGATTTGGTGCCTTGGTTCAGCAACCTTGAGTTGGTTTAAGTTAGGTCTTTGCTTATTAGGCTTGCCTATTAGGCTTTTGCCGGCCCATTTGCATAGATCCAAAAATACCCATAACAAAGTGCAACTAGGTAAGGGTGAAAAAGAATAACAGGTAGTCAGCCTCTTAACGGCAAAATGGGAAAAACTTATTGTCCTTCAACTTTAATTTCAAGTTAGCTCCATTTTCCCTTTCTAAATTTTTTCCTATTTCCTCCACTTTGAGCCTAAATTAAAGTACTCACCAATCATTAGCAGCCATGAAATCTTACCATAAATTAGTAAATTAATCACCTTTGTATCTATTATAATTTTACCTTTGTTGGGTGCCCATAGTCTAGTTTTGATCTTTTCGAAGTTTCTGAAAATTAAATCCCAAAAACATGAAAATTTAATTTTTCTAAGAATCCACAATGGAAATTTTAGTCATCTAAAAATTTTCAAAATTCATATAATCTATTTCAAGTATATTTGGACTCCTCATAGCCCAAAATTATAGTTTTGAAATTCTCAATAATTTCAAATTCTTCTTTTCAGATTTTTCTAAAAAGCCATTTTATTATCAAAATTAACTTTAGAAAAATTTGAGGTACTACACATGACTAGGGTCATCCAAACAATACATGTTTGCTAAGTTGAAACTATCAAACAAGAATATCATACATAGTCAAATAATGATAACATGAAAAATGTAGTGGAACCATGATAGAATCCAATAAGTTATCATAAAATCAATCTCTGGTTACCATTATTTTCATGGGTGGCATTGGAACATGAAACTTAAATTAGTGAGGGATCTTTTATTCAGTTTGGGCCTTAATTGTTAAAGGTTCACACACTAGTCTACGTCATACATACATCCATTTCATATTATACATATTAATCATATGCATGCATATGTTTACTAGTCTATGCCATACATACATCACCATTTATATCATACATATAAATCACATGCATCCATATCATATATATATATATATTCCCTTGAACCATAAAAGGGAAAAATCTTCATGTGATATGCTTCTTGCCATGCATCTTACTTGGGTGCTTCCTTCTTTTTCTAAAAGAAAACAATTCCTTAATTTCTATCCTATGTAATTAATTAGATCTTATAGAAGAAACCTTAAGTTACATTCAAGGGGAGTGAGCTAAGAAGAGAATTTCACATTTGGGAATAGAGAGAAAGATAGGACACACAGACCCTATTTAATACAAATACTCAAAATAGAATATACTATATATTTATAAATAACTTTGGACCATTATCATCCCTCCACACATTCAAGTAGATTTGAGGCAGATAGGACAAGAAAGCATAAAAATTATTTGATTCAAATTATGGTTATGTATGTCTCAAGTTATTTGATTAACTTTTAATTTACATAAATTAACTAAATTGATTGCATCATTAAACATCATAATCAATCTATTTTAGAAACCAATCATCATTAATTCTAAAGTCAATCAATTTGTTAATTCTATGTTACTTTCTAAAACTTTGGAACCAAGCAAATAATTACAAAAATGTTTTCAAAATTTTTTCCAATCAATTAGCATTAATTATTAAAATAAAATGAAAGTTTCCAAAATTATTTTCAATCAATTTGCAATTATATTCAAATTAATTTCAAAGCTAAGGAAAGCTTTCATAATCACATGAACACAATTTGGGCAAGTTTTTCAAAATTGGTTGTCATTACAATTAATTTCCTAAATTTTATTTGTGAGATTAAATCATAAGTCTAATTGATTATCATCACAATTAATCATGGTAGTGGAAAACACCATGTGTGGAGGCTGGAAAATTGACTAGCACATAAGTATGGCAGGTAGGTTTTGCCACTATCATTCACAGCCTACTAGCCAGTCAGCTAACTTTTTGTCTAGCTAACTGGTTAGTCAGTTCCTTTCTATTGTATTTTTCATTCAAAAGTGCACATCCAATCATATGGGATTGTGAAAAAGAATTTTCTAAAAGAAATTTTGTACTTTGAAATTTTGATCATATGGAATCAAGTTACAACATGCATATAATCTTTGTTATTACCATAAAAATCAAATCCTTAGTCATGGATTAATAAGAAACAAATGGACTCTGATACCACTATTATAACAATTGGATCTAAGCATATCAAATATACTGGTCATTAGTATCAAGTATGCATAGTAGAAATTTAAAATTTTTCCCAAATCAGTATTATTTTATTTGCTTATTAATTCATAAGACAAAGTACAATTTAAATAAACCATGAACTAAAAGAGTAGTTCCTAGAATCCTTGATCTCTAAATATGAATTTGATCTCCAAGTAATTCCATGAACAAGCCCTAAGATCAACTCCTTCGAATTGATCTCCGACACTAATAGCGATCCACACGAAACAAGTTAATTCAAAGCCTCCACCAAATACAAATAACTGGTAGAGTAAGAAATTTAATCACTCAACTTATGAGGTGTTAGCTCTATAAGGAATCACAATTCACTTAGGCAAGGTTGATGTTTAATGCAAAGAGAAGATAAAAAATGAGATCACAGAGAGAAAGTTTACACATAACACATGTGCTAGGGTTAAACAATTTTTATAATCAATTTGGCTTCTCACCTCCTTAAGCAAGAGAGTTTGGAGCATAAGCAAGAGTGAGGTAGCTTCATAAGTGGTGAACAAGCTAAGGTTACTCATTACTTGTGTTGTCCACTCAAGGTGGATGGGTTGCACAGCTAGTGCAACCCTTTAGGCCCAAAGAGTTCACAGTCCTTAACTTAATGCTCCCTCCTTTTTATCCAACAAGTCCAAACACTTTCTTATGAGTCCATACTTATAAACTACCTTTTTGTAATCATTCTCTAATTGTTTTAATTAATCTAATGAGGAATCATTTCTCTATTCTAGATCTCATCTAGTGTTAATATAAATGTTCTCCAACATTTAAATATCAACTATGAAAATTCACTACTATTTAATAATTATAATCTCCATTAGAATTATTAATCTTTGATTAATTAACACTTTTAATCACATTAGAATACATAATTAATTATTTCAAATTTCTAAGATATTCACCCAATTCAACTTTTAAATTCATAACATTTTACACTCTAACTTTTCTTCAACTTTGAATCAAAGTGTTTTTATTATGTGTGACCCATTAGGCTTCAATCCATGTTGGCAATGAACTCTTTTACAAGCTTCTACAAGCTTAATTGAATTAAAACTCCTTTTAATTCAAGCACTATTTCCTTAAATTGTTTAAACAAATTCATAGATCAAGATTAGCTTCTAGCAAAGTATCAAGACCACCTAAATGTCAAGAATAGATTTTTGGAAATTAAAACCTTTCATGATAATGTGTACATGTGTAATTAAATCCATTTATCTCTTGATATTCGAATTGGACTTAGGGTATGGTTCAAGTGTCAAGCCTATAAACATCCAATCTAAGATATATGTTTGAACATATACTATCTTACAATCATTTATATATAAAACTCCTTTTATGTATCATTAATTGATTATACATAAAAATTCCTTTTATGTATTATCAATACATAGATCTATGATTTTGATCATAGCATAAGTGTTAGAACATCTTTTAAATATTTTTCCTTGTTATCAAGGAGCATGAATTCCAATTTGATCAATCACTACCTTTATGCACTTTGTGGTGTATCCAAAATTATTTGTATTGACTCTTCAAGAGTGCAAGCCTAAAATAAAATCAAAGTACTAAACTTCATACATAAGATATTGTGTTGATCTCAAGTCTAAGTATCACTTACACCACCTTTCACATAAGTCTTTTAAGTAACATTCCACAAGGTTTCTTATAATGGATCAATCTAGTCATATGTTCTCTAATATGCACCTATATGTTTGTTTAGATATCTCTATATCAAGCAATGTATGAGATCATTGCACTCTTCCTAAGAATGTGACATAACATATATGTTAGTTTACTCATTGATGGTTGCCAAATCCAATCAAAATTAGAAAATTTATAATTGATTTACCCTACTACTTGTAGCATAAGGTAACATCGGGTTGAGCCCTTAGATCATTCTAATAATAACAATCAGATTAAGAGATAAAAATGGAAGGGGGATTGGTAGTAGCTATTCTAACAACAAACAATCAATGTAGAAATGTAAACAAGAGCAAGCAAACAACCAGCCTAAGGGAATCAACTAAACTTGAGATTAATCTTTCCTTGATCACTAAATATTCATTCAATTATTAATCCTATTTCTGGCCTTAAATCATAGTAAGAAGCCTTGAAATGATTAATGAGT